>LR749821.1:209699-223742 GCA_902729485.2 Mus minutoides | reverse complement strand
ACAAAGAATTCTCAACTGAGGAATACCGAATGGCTGAGAAGCACTTGAAAAAATGCTCAACATCCTTAATCATCAGGGAAATGCAGATCAAAACAACCCTGAGATTCCACCTCACACCAGTAAGAATGGCTAAGATCAAAAATTCAGGTGACAGCAGATGCTGGCGTGGATGTGGAGAAAGGGGAACACTCCTCCACTGTTGGTGGGACTGCAAGCTTGTTCAACCACTCTGCAAATCAGTCTGAACTAACTAGTACCCCCTGAGCTCATGTCTCTAGCTGCATATATAGAAGATGATGGCCTAGTTGGCCATCAGTGGGAAGAGAGGCCCCTTGGTTATGCAGACTTTATATGCCCCAATACAGGGGAACGCCGGGGCCAAGGGGTGGGAGCGGGTGGGTAGGGGAGCAGGGCCGGGAAGGGGGAGGATATAGGGAACTTTCTGGATAACACTTGAAATGTAAATGAAGAAAATATCTAATAAAAGTTGGAAAAAAAAAAGAATGTAAACTATTTCCTGTTGTGCCTAGTATTTAAGAAATCCTCAATAAAACAGCTCCTATTTCCAGTATTAAGCCCTGCTATCTAATACAATAACTAACCACTGCTTCGGCTGAGATGCTTCTTGTTTGTTTGTTTGTTTTGGTTTTTTTTGAGACAGGGTTTCTCTGTATAGCCCTGTCTGTCCTGGAACTCACTTTGTAGACCAGGTTGGCCTCAAACTCAGAAATCTGCCTGCCTCTGCCTCGAGAGTGCTGGGATTAAAGGCGTGCGCCACCACGCCCGGCTGAGACACTTCTTTCTGCAGAGGTCAGTGTTACCTGCAGAGAGTTGTAACTGTTCAAAGTGCTGAGAAGAGGTGCCTGGTGAATGCTCAGCTACAAATGGGATCCCTACTAGGCTCAGAGACACCACAGAAGGGAAAGAAAGAATGGAAGAGCTGGAGGAGAGGCAAGAGTGGAGTGCTAGTATGGAATACCGACTTCTAGGCATACAATGGCTGTTACACTCCTTAACACACATCAGCTGTAGTTTCTGCACAAGACTGGGCCCATCAACAACCGTTGCTGAGGAGGCATCGATTCACAGGGCTTCAAATTCCTCTCTGAGACTGAAGCAAGTTAGTGGTTGACAGGGGGGAGAGAGACACTTTTCTTCAGAGGAATAGCTGCTCAAAATGTACACATGGTCCTGAAAACAGACTCACCCTTACTCCCATATTCTTGTAATCAACTTTAATGAAGCTTAATGGATCACCAAGGAAGTCATTAAAGTAGCAAAAAAGAAGAGAATCAGAGGAAATAGGAGAGGGACAAGAGAGAGTAATTGTGTGTGTGTGTGTGTGTGTGTGTGTGTGTGTGTGTGTGTGTGTGTAAGATATAAATACATTATTGTGGATAATCTAAATACATTCTGCATATAAAAGTGAAATCCATTATTTTGTATAATTAATACATGCTATTAAAATATTTTTACAAATACCTGATAACTGGTGAACAAGTTTACTGTATGATGATTCTTTCCTTAATGTCTTAAAAGATGTAAAAGTATTTGAGATTTTTTTTCCAACTTTTATTAGATATTTTCTTCATTTACATTTCAAGTGTTATCCAGAAAGTTCCCTAAACCCTCCCCCCTCCCGGGCCTTCTCCCCTACCCACCCGCTCCCACATCTTGGCCCTGGCGTTCCCCTGTATTGGGGCACACAAAGTCTGCATGACCAAGGGGCCTCTCTTCCCAATGATGGCCAACTAGGCCATCCTCTTCTATATATGCAGCTAGAGACATGAGCTCAGGGGGTACTAGTTAGTTCCTGTTATTCTTCCACCTATAGGGTTGAAGACCCCTTGTACCCAAGGAGCTGAAGAGATTTTTTTTTTAAGAAACTTATATTCAAGAAAAGGTGGCATGTCCTCCCAAAAGGACATGTATGGCAAGAGCCTAGCATAACTGTCCTCTGTGCGGCTCCCCCCAGCAGCCAACGGAAATAGATGTAGAGATCCACAGCCAAACATTAGATGGAGCTTAGAGAGTCTTGCGGAAGAATCAGGAAAGGATTGAGGTACCCAAAGATAATAGGGACCCTACAGGAAGACCACAGAATCAACTAACCTAGACACTTGGAGGCTCCCAGAGATTAAACCATCAACCAAAGAGCAAGCATGGACTGGACATAACCCACACAATATGTAACATAATACACAATAACCCTCACAATATGTAGCAGATGCACAGCTTAGTCTTCATGAGGGTCCCCCAACAACTGGAGCGGGGCTGTCTCTGAACCTGTTGCCTACCTGTGGCATCCCCTAACTGGACCACCGTGTCTGTCCTCAATGGGAGAGGATGCACCTAGTCTTGAAGTAATTTGATGTGACAAGGATGGGATGATACCCAAGGGGGATTCGCCATTCCCAGAGGAGAAGGGGAGAGGGAATATGGGGAGGAGCTGTGGGGTGGAGTGGGAGGAGGGGGTAAATATTGGGATGTAAAGTGAATAAATAAATAAATAAATAAATAAATAGTGGAAAAATAACAACTCTTATAAAAAGAAAAAAAAAAAAGAAGAGGAAGAAAATGAGATTCTGGTAAAAGGCTGCATGCTACTCAGTCTCTTCTTTATATACCAATCTGGGGGGATCTAGTTCAGGAAAACTATCAAAATAAAAAATTTATAAAACTAAAACTAAAACTAAAATGTATAAAACTAAAAATTTATAAAACTAAATCTCAAGTTAGCATGAAAGTTCTCCATTAGAACTTGTCTTTCAAAATTATTTCTTAGTCCAGCATGCTACTAAAAAGTAGTGATTAAAAGGTCCACGTCTTTTTTTTTCAATTTTTTAATAGATATTTACTTAATTTACATTTCAAATGCTATCCTGAAAGTTCCCTCCCCCCTCCCACCGCCCTGTTCTCCTGCCCACCCACTCCCAGTTCTTGGCCCTGGCGATCCCCTTTATTGAGGCATATAAAGATTGCAATACCAAGGGGCCTCTCCTCTCAATGATGGCCGACTAGGCCATCTTCTGCTACATATGGAGCTAGAGACACGAGTTCTGGGGGTTCTGGTTAGTTCATATTGTTGTTCCTCTTCTAGGGTTGCAGACCCCTTCAGCTCCTGGGGTTCTATCTCTAGCTTCTCCAATGTGGGCCCCGTGCTCCATCTTATAGATGAAAGGTCTATGTCTTAATAAAATTGATTGAGCATATTTTTATAAAGGTAAACTTAAAAACATGCAAGGTAATGGGCATCTATATCAATGGGATATCTGCATCAATAACCTTCTTCTAACCCAAGGCTCAGAGAACATCATTAGAGTGAGCAGAAAGAAAGAGCTGGAATGTGAAATGCTGTCTATGTGAAATGCTGTCTTCTGTGTATAACATGGATGTTGTTCTCAAAAATTCACAGCAGCTATAGTTACCCACTCAAGACATGCAAAGCATCAGCATTCCCACACAGAAAAAGGAGGGACTTACAAGACCTTATCTGTAGCTGACAAGCTATTGACAACTGATGGTGGTTAGGAAAGAGGCAGTCAATTTTTGCTAGAAGTATATAGCTGCTACTAGGTTGCTCATGCTCTTTCTGGGGAATATGCCTCCATACTTACCAGTATTAAATAACCTCGGTGAGTTACACACACACACATGCACACAAAAGGGAGAGGGGGGCATGTGTTGAGAGGGGTTCAGAGGAAGTAGGATGGGAACCTAGAGGGGTAGATATGATCAAGATACACTGTATACATGTATGCAATTGTCAAAGAATAAACAGAAATATTTTAAAAGAATATGCAAGATAACTACTACTGAAAGCAAAAGAATTCACTTTTCATTTCAAAAAAGAAGTGACTATACAATAGTTCCTGTTGTATTTTTAATCTAAAGTTTCCTTCACTAGATCATGTTCTGAATGCTTAGTCCCCAGTTTGTGGCACTATTTTAGTCTAATGGCTTCCTAAGGATTTATATTTTTACCCATAAAATAGTGTTGTCCTCCTGGGCTATGAATCTCCTTAGGAAGTAAGGTCTGTCTGAAGGAAGGTTGTTAAAGGCAGGTTTTCAAGGTTACACTCATCTCTGGTTCCAGTTAGTGGGCTCCTTTTCCTGGTTGGCTATGATGAGAAAGAAAAAAAAAAGAAAAAAAAAAAGAAAAAAAAACCTCTGCCATATCCTTCCACTGCCACAAAAGGGGAGGTCTGCTAGACTGAAATGTCTCTGAAACTGTGAGCCAAAATACACCTTTACTGGGGCTGGAGAGATGGCTCAGCAGTTAAGAACACTTGTTGCCCTTGCAGAGGTTCCACGTTCAATTCTCAGTACCCTATCAATATGATGGCTCTGTTAACTGGTGGATCTGTTAACTTCATTTCCACAGGAGTCCATACCCTCTTCTGACCTTTGTGGGCACACCATGGATGTACATGATGGACATACATACATACAAGCAAAACAATGATATACATAAAGTTAAATAATTCTTTAATAAACCTTCCCTTGCTTAAGCTGTTTTTGTGGTTACTTTGTCACAGCAAAAGGTAAGTAACTAATCCTGGTTCTAATATTTGTAAACATAAACTACTAGCAATGGGTTTACTTTTTCCATGGTTCCTCTCACTATAAACAAGAGTAAATAGTCTGGGTGAATTATATCACCTAGTTTAAATAGCATTGTATCATTTGGTCTCAATAGGATCACAGAAAGACTACTTTGCTCATTTTTATTGATCATTTATCTACACACACACACACACACACACACACACAATGACTAATACCCTCCTCCATTGCTGGTGGGATTGCAAGCTGGTACAACCACTCTGGAAATCAGTTTGGTGGTTCCTCAGAAAATTGGACATAGTTCTACCAGAAGATCCAGCAATACCACTCCTGGGCATATACCCAGAAGATGCTCCAACATGTAATAAGCATACATGCTCCACTATGTTCATAGCAACCTTATTTATAATAGCCAGAAGCGGGAAAAAACTCAGATGTCCCTTAACAAAAGAATGGATACAGAAAATGTGGTATATTTACACAATGATGTACTACTCAGCTATTAAAAACAATGAATTTATGAAATTCATAGGCTAATGGATGGATCTGGAGGATATCATCCTGAGTAAGGTATTCCAATGACAAAAGAACACACATGATATGCACTCACTGATAAGTGGATATTAGCCCAGAAGCCCAGAAGCTTGTAATACCCAAGATACAATTAATTCCCTTCTTAGCAATTGTGTCTACATAGTTTCCCTCTCATTGTTTCCTTGTCTTTTCTAAACATTGCTGTCTTTGGAAAAATCATTTTCCCTAGTCCTAATTTCTTTCAGTTTTTGAGTCTAAGTAAATATACATTAAACTGCCTATTATCACCTAGATTGAGGCAAATGAAAGACTTAAAGGAAAACTAGTCTTAAAAACTGGTGGCTTAGTGGGTAAACATGCTTGCTGCACAAGCCCAAAGAGTCAAGTGTTTGACTCTCAAGCACCCATGTAAAAAGCTAGGAGTGGCCACACTCCTATAATCTCAATGCTGTGGTGGGTGGAGACAGGAGAATTTCTGGGGCTTGCTTGCTGCCAGCCTAACTCCAGGTTCAGTAAGAGACCTTGACTCAAAATAATAAGGTGAAGAATGAACTCTCCATGTCACAAAGGATGACATGAAATTCTGATCCTCTTCCTTCCATTTCCAAGTGCTAGGGTTACAGAAATGTGTCACCATACCCAGTTTTATAGTTAGGGATGGAACGCAGGACTTCATGCATGTTAAGCAAGCACCCTATCAAGTGAGCTACATCTCTAGCACCTTAAGGCTTTTTCTTTATAAAGATATGGGTTCTCTCCCATGTAGATTACTAATAGAAGAAAGGTAAATAAACTCCTATACATCTCTTATGGTAAATATAATCATGAAAACCCCAAAACTGTCCTGTAGCAAACAAAAAAACCCCTATTGGAATTGTAAAATAATTTATGATCCTAAATGGACAGCAACATGATATTGGCTGAAAAGGTACAAAGCACCCAAGAAAGTATGGTTTACTTCTAGCACTCGAGATGGGGGCAAACAAGGAAGGGTGATGAAGAGCTTCTAAAGTACAGCCCTGGGTTTCTTGGTGGGAAAAGAAAACACCTTTTGGCCCCACAGATTGTTCTATTTGCTTGGCTGACTCTGCTATCCATTTCAGTAATTATACCTACCCTAATCACCTGCCTTTTGCTTAGGCTTCCCAATCAGTAACAGTGGATCCCATAGAAATTTCTGACAGATCACAGGCCTCTGAGACTCCCCCTTACAAATTTACTTTCCTGGCAAAGAAAGTCACACCATAGAGAGCAGCTACCCAGGAATAGGTTCTGCTGACATAGGTCATCCAAGAAGCCAGGGTAAGGAGTCTACTTTCCCTGACGGATAGAAATGATAACTTATATTTCTTCTTTTCAGGGAAGAAAGTTTTACTAGTTAACCTATTCTTTTTCTACCTATTATGGTTTGATTCGAGTATAAAGTCTCCCCACAAAAGGCTTGGTCCCTAACTTGGTTATATAAGAGTGGTTCTGGAAACTTTGGAAGGCAGAATGTAATTAGAGGAAGTAGGCCACTGCCAGCTGGTCCCTGGAGGTTGTATTTGATCCTGCTCTGCCCCTGCTTCCTGCAGTTCTATGAAAACAGTCACCTCTGACAAAGCTCCCACCATCACAGAACTAGAAGCAATGAAGCCAAGAATTATGCACCAAGACCTCGGAATCTCTGAGCCAAAATGTATCTTTGCTTCCTTAACTTCTTTACCTTGTCCTAATGGAGAAGGCTGTGCATCATAAAGACACTGAGGAATTGCAGAGATTTTTTTTCATCACGGAAAGGGTGGGCAGTTTTCTGTACAGAAAGTACAAGGATTAGATAGCCAGAGAGTTATTCTGTAGCAAAGATTATTATCATCTACTCAATATATATTCTCCCCCTTTTTCATACTATCAGAAGCCCAATGGTGTTGGTTTCTAATGTACTCCAGTAAAATACATTTCCCAACTTTATAGTAGATGGGATAGTTTCATGATATCATCCAGGCAGTGAGATAAAAGGAAATTTCACTTCTTTTGGTTTATGGAAAAACGTATTCAAGATGGCTCACTCAGCTGGCAGGAATCATCTTGTCCTTGTCTTTCAACATGTTTCCACCACAAACATGATGAATAGAGACTTGAAGACTATTCTGTGACCTTAAGTATATAATAAGGAGAGTTGAAAGGAAGGCTAGAAGGATCCATGTCCCTAATAGTATCTTAGATGTACCATGCCAGCCATGGAATATACTTTGGAATTGCTATTTTGTTTGGGAAAATGGACACAAATTTACTTAGGCTGTTACTCAGATTTTCTGTACCAGACAGGAAAATTTAACTCCTAATGATATATAGAAGATCCTGTAACTTACTATGATATTTGTTCATACTTTTTCCTAATATGCCCAGCAAAACAGAATCTGTAAAAAAAAAAAAAGCTCTATCAGGCACTTTTTAAAAGTCACAATGGATTTAGTTAGATCACTAGATATTTATCATTCACATGTTACCATATGTCCACTTCAAGCATAGCTAATTGACCAGAAGATTCTCTGCCAATAAATGGAATATGCCAGTTGAGACCCTCAAGGGTCTCAAACTCTACGATTACTGTTAACTTCTCACTCAATGCTTTAAAACCTGTTTGTATGAATTTAAGTTTCTTCTCAACTCTAGATCTCAGGGATTCAAAAACAAATTCTAGACCTTAGAATGCAGAAAATATGTTAAGCTGTCCATATTAAATAATTCTGATCTAATTAAATCATCTAACTCTTCAACTTTGGATCAATCACATTTTGAAAAAAAAAATCACCCAGAGATAAGAATATATCTGACATATATAGCTGACATAAAGAACATGTACAAAATGAGTATTTTAAAAAGGAGCTCTAAATAGGTAGAGTGCTTGCCAGTCAGGCATGACACGAATTCAACCCCTATAAAACACATGAAAGCAGAAGAAGAGTCCTAAAAGCTGTCCACTGAGCTTCATACACACACACACACACACACACACACACACACACACACACACACTAGCATGCACACCTGCACAAACATCTCATAGCTGTGCACATACAATAATGTGCATTTTTAAAACCCTTAATCCTAATATACTATGAATGCATAAATTATTAATTAAATCTATAGTTTGTAATTTATTCATACCTAATATAATAATTTGCTACCCTTTGGATACACTCAACAACACCTTTTTTAGGTCTTAAGTTCATTTGAAGAACACAGCTATGCTGTCCTATGTAGCAATGTACCAAGTTCATTATTCTGATTTTACAGCGAAGAAATAATGCCCTAGGATAGAGAGGGCGTAAAGGGATCAAAGTCTAATTGTCTCTACTGCTTTTGGTTTAGCCAGACAGAACCAACACAGTTGACTGCTGACTAAATATAATCTTCTGTTTTTATGATAATAGTACGAATCACAGCTCCCTCTGATCTCAAGGAGAAGAGTGAAGCAATCCAAGATAAAAATATAACTGAAATTTTAGTAATATTAAAATGTATTTCATTCAAATCTCATTGTCCATGTCTTTAAAACAGGTGCTGTTACACATTTCCCTCTCATGTCTATTGCCTTTTCCTCCCATGCTGGTGATGCAAATAGAGTGCTGTGTACACCAAACAAGTGTTCTTACCACTTAGTCACAACCCCGCCCCCATTAACATTTTCAAAGCTAAGGTCAATGTCCTTGTCAACACACAGGAAACACTTAAAAATCTAGAAATACAACCTTTAAAAGACTATAAAAGAAAGTATAGCAATGTAGAACAAGTTACATCTTTAAGGCCAAAGTTGCTTTAGATCACTTTCAGAATACCTTCCATGCTGAATATATAAAAAGAACAGAAATCCCAACTATAGAAAAAAAAGGCATATATGCAACAACAACAACAACAAAACACAATTGTCTGCTCTACTGTAGGCTCTCAATGCTATCTAAATGCTAGAGGACCTTAGTATTTGTTTTAGAGGCTTTCTGGCTGTGCTTGGTCAAACCCAGGGCCCTGTATATGTGAAGCAAGCTGTCTACCACTGAACTACATCTGCAGCCCTAAGACCTTAGCTTTTGAAAAGTAACAGTTAAGATCACACAGCATATTTAGGAAATTTCAAGTGAAAACCTGCTAGATGAGAAGATCAAAGCTTCAAAAAAAATGCAGTTACCTGCCAGAGATAAAAGCAGAAGACATAGCTATTGTCTAATCTATTCTGCTTGGTTGATGTAGATGGAAGGCTTTAGGAACGTTCTAAAAGCTACTCTGCATAAAATACATGTTGTAGCACACCTTTGACACTAGTTCACAAACTCACAAAAGGGAGACATATGCTAGACACTGTGGTATTAACAGCTTTCTTCCTTGCTACTACTATCCATAATGGCCACCATCTGGGCTGACTTAGAGAGTAATACAAGGAAAAAACCCAAAAGCTTTAAATACACTTCATATTCCTCTGTAAAATTATTTTTTAAGACATTGAAGATGGAAGTAACAAATTCTCAGGAAAATGACCAAAAATTAAAACATGTAGCAAAAGGTAAAAATGACATATTACACAAAAACCAGAATCAAATCCTTCATTACAGATATATCTGAAAAATGTTCTCATGTTACTCCTCTGGCTTCTGGTTAGGGGTGTGTGTGTGTCTGTCTGTCTGTCTGTCTCTTTCTGTGTGTATATGTATGAATATGCACATAAATATGCACAAAAGTCAAATTGCTTTCCAAACAACTAGATATTTAATATATCTAACTTTTTTATCAGATACCTATGTAAATAAGCCTAACTATATTGAGGTATTTTAAGATAAATGTACTTACATAGCCAGCCAGATATGCTCTACACATAAAGCGAAGCATTAAAACTTAATATATTAAGTTGAGAAATCACCTTGAATTCAATTAAATGAGACAGTAAGCAACACAGTGTGTATTTAGGGTTATTTTTCTCTTTTCATTAGATCCCATGACTTTATTTTAATGTGTCAGACACTTTGGGTCAACAAATACTGAATTAAAAGCTTTGCAACACTCTTCCTGAAACCTATACAAAGTAGTGACACCTTTCTAATTATTTTAAGCCTTATTGCTGAAGGCACCAGCAATAAAATCCTATCTATGAAGACTAGATATGATAGTTCATACCTTTCCCAGCATGATGCAGACAGAAGCAGGTGGATATCTGTATGAAGCTAACCTGATCTACATAACAAGTTCCAGGCCACCAAAAAGAGAGAGAGGCGGGGGAGGGGGAGACAGACAGAGACAGACAGAGACAGAGAGAAAGAGACAGAGAATCAGATCTATTATACCATCAACTCTTATAAATGCCAATTGTTCTTAGTTAATTCCAGGTAAAGAAATGTGAATCTGAAAGAACAAAAATCAACCCAACAAAAACAACACAAAACTACAGTCAATCCAAAGCAGGAACACTATCATGTATCTACATATTCTGAGACATATCATTTCTCAGTTCACAGAAAATATCACAACTTTCAATGTATCCGTCTTTCATTTCATTTTTCCTTCTATTTTAGAATAAAAAGAAAGATAAATGAAAACCCTGACACAAGGATCCCAATTTAACCATCTGCCAAGAGATCATAAAGCCATCTGAAGTTTTAGACTGTGAAGCAGCCACAGGTAGTTCCAGATGGTCTGAAAAACTTGGGGGCACTGGCTCCATGTGCTTTGTCTGTGCTTTCTAGCAAGAACCTCCAATGACTTAAACCTGGAAAAGGAGAAATGTAGGCCTTGAAATTGGTGCTTTCCAGAGGAAGGGAAAAAAAACTAAGAGACTGAAATTCTGAGGTAGAAACTAATCTTTCTTTTGGTTGTTATCTGTGTACTTTAACTCAAAGCTGGTGGATCACTCTAAAGTTTTGTATGATATCAATAAATAGTAGGGTGACTAAACAGAATCTATCAACACCAAACATTATTTTGAAGATAAAACATAACACTACTCATTTAAAGGTAAAGTACTGAAAAGGCTAGGACTAGCATAAACACTTTCATGTAATCACATTTTCTACTAAGAACTTTTACCCCATAGTTGTTCCTTAATATTGTTTTCCACATACTACTAAGAAGTCACTCATAGCCTTGAACAGCACATAGACAATGTTTCCACTAGCTGACCTAATGCTATGACCCTGAAAAAAGTAGTTGCTCCAAGAGATATCTCTTTACTCCAGAGGAAGGCTCATATAAAAAATATCATATTTAAAAGATTAATTTTCCAGCAGAAACTCACAAAACTCAGAGAGCAAAGCATGGTTTCAAGTTGTACAGTTTTATAGATATTCTTTAGTTACTTCCATGTTGATATAGTCTTAATGAACTACACTATAAAAATGTTTATTAAACTGCTTAGTAAACTACTTTATCTACTATTTATCTGAGTAAGATACCAGCTACCCCTTCAAATGTCCACAAATCAGGCCCCAAAACTCATCAAACACACCAGATCAAGGAATGGTACAACACCCTCAACTAGACTCCATACAAAGGAGGACACCTAACAACTAAATTAATCACCATGGCCTCCACTGCAATATCAGCTGACAAATATGTGTATCAAGAAACCAATGAATTTACAGGATTCAGTTCCATCTCCACTGCTGGCACAGGCTACATGGGATGGCCATCCAACAGTCTATCCATCTTTTCCCATCTCATCCTACATTTTACCCCTTTTGATCAGTCTCTTTGAAGAAAAAACTTACTATGGGGGTCAGGGATCCTGCCACATCATTTGAGGGTGGAAAAAAAGATATTTTACTAGGCATGATCTTTATCTTTTGTGGGAAGCGGGCACGGCTGCATGGACCAAAGATGGCGCCTGGCTCTATGCCAAGCCCCGTGACCTAGCTTGTTTATCCCAGTCTCAGTCATGCACAGTAAAAACAGCACGTGTAACTTGTGGCAGAGATTAGCGCAAAAAAGCAGCACCTGTAACTCATTGGAGAGATTAGCACAACATCTCACGATACCATTCTATCAGCCAATCCTGCATGCTGCCTTGGACATGTGTGTTTATGATTGGGTGGTGTGAGGTGATGTGAGTGAACAGAAGAGGATAAATTGTGGGCAGTCCCAGGGGGAAGTGATTTAGAAGATTAAGGGAGGCTGCCGAATAAAGGAAGCTGTGGAAAGCTGCAACAAATGAGAGGCCAGTATTAGAGAGAGCAGCATTAGAGAGACCAGAGACCAGCAACCAGCGTAGGAGAGACCAGTGTTAGAGAGACCAGGGTGAGTGAGTGAATGGATGATTGATGCGTGTGAGTGAACAGCTACAGCTGTGTGAAACCTGAGAGAGACAGAAGCAGAATAAAGCAGAAGCTGTGAAGGCAAGCTGCTCTGAACCCGCCTTGGCATCCCTGTGTCGTTTCTTCCCACCATCTCTGCTGGTCAGAGACGTGTGGGCGCACGACAATCTTTACTACCCACTCAAAACCTGAAAAAATTTCCAATTAACCAACAACAATAGGATATCAAAACAAAAGAAGATGGCATAATGCTCAGGAAGCAGCAAAACAACCAAAGAAATAAAGAAAAAGACTGATAGGTTATAACTATGGAAAAGATATGTTTAACCAACCTCCACTAACAAATTTCACAGTATGAAATTTAATGAATGCCCACAGCATGCTGACTGCTCACTGCTGATTGGTCCTGAAAAATGAACATGCTCAAGAGTCCCACAAATTAAAATGTCATTTATGTGTGTTCACCACACATGTGTTTCTCTTTATGCTAACTCTATGTATTTCTGGCATTCTTAATTATAGGTTGTGTGTGTGTACCAATCAAATATGAGTTTAAAAAAAGACAAAACTGAAAACAAACAACAACAACAAAAACAGGGCATATGCTCTGCAAGCCTGACAATCTGAGTTCAATTCCCAGAATCCATGTGAAGGTGAAAGGAGAAAATCAAATCTACCAAGTTGTCTTCTGACACAGAAACCAATAATAATCATTTGACTAAGCAGTTATATTTCTGGAACTTCATTCTTGGTTAAAATACACACACACACACACACATACACACACACACACACCTGGATAAAACCTTGCCAACAAGACATATTTTTTGAAAGTACTAACTGTAACATTTTTAAAAGTGGGAAAACAAAAATTACTATGTTAGACACTGAGGGTGAAGTAGGACAAAGTAAACAAAACAGTTTCAGGCTTTCCTGAGCTTGGAGCCTATCAGTCAAATTATATAAGTAATTATCTAAAGTACAATAATAGGGGAATCACCAAGTAAATTATAAGGCTTTCAAATAAATGATAAGATGACACAGTCATCAGAAAGTATTTATAATGAATTATCAAGGACAGGAGGAAATACTTGTACTGAATGAAAAGCTAACAAATTACAGACACAGTGTAAACCTATGAGGTAAGGCATAAAACGGCAGAATGAGGCTTCTGCCTACAGATGATGGGTAATACCAGAAGGTCTGTGGCACTTGACCTGGAGCGGTTTCCATCCTTTACCAGGACTCTGTGGAAACTGTCATTGCAGGGAGTTGACCCGATTTATGAACCCCATTCTTGGGAAACTGGTGAAAAGAATAGCAATCATCAGTGCACAATCAAAACCCACAGCTGCTTTAACCCACAATATTTCTTTGAGGCAAATAAGACAATAGCTACGCATATAAATAGGAGAACTTTGAAATGACACAAAGAGGACTTAAAACTCTAATGTATTTTGGAAGTTCAGAAAGACTGTGTATTATGTACAGAGCTATGTGCATTCCTGAGAGGGACTGGGGAGGCTCACAGTTACCTAGAACTGCAGCTGGTGGTGAGGCTCTGTACAAACTCCAAGTGAAAGTCAGGCAGGTTTTATATATATATACATATATATATATATATATATATATATATATATATATATATATATATATATATATATAT
>LR749821.1:167573-209599 GCA_902729485.2 Mus minutoides | reverse complement strand
GGTCACTGCTTGAGGTTCTTTCTTCCAGTTGTACGTGCCCATTTCTAGTTTCCTGGCCTTTGCCCATTCCCCCTCCCACCTGGATAAGCATACTTTCCAGTTTGGGGCTAGAACCTGCATGTGGGACATGCAGATTTGTCTTTCATTTTCTCAATTACCTCACTTAGTGTTTTCCAGTTCCACCCACTTTCTTGCAAAATCCTAAATGTATTTTTCTTTACAGTGGAATAAAAGTCCATTATGTGCATGTGCATGTACACACACACACACACACACACACACACACACACACAATTTCATCTTCTGTTGATATATAACCAGGCTGATTTAATTTCCTTGCTATTGTAAAAGAAACAGTGATAAACATGGATATGCAAGCATCTCTATAGTAGGACGTAGCATTTTGGGGGTAGATTTCCAGGAGTGGTACAGCTGGGTTGTCCAATTTGTATAGTAGTACATTAGCCTATACTTCCCACAGAATATAAGGGTTCCCCTTTCCTATATCCGAATCTGCACTTGTTGTCATTTATTTTCTTGATGATTGCCATTCTCAATAGGGTGGGATGAAATCTCAAAGTAGTTTTACTTTGTATTTCTCTGATGGTTAAAGATGATCTTAGTTTCTTTTGCTTCACAGCTTCTTAATTTTCAAGTAATTCTATGTGTTAATTCTTAGAGTTGTTCCTTGTGTTATTGGGGTTATAGATAGAAATCTGTTGCCTGTACCTACATCCTTTGTTTTTCTTTAGCAGTTCCAGTGTTTCCTGTTTTAAATTATCATCTCTGATCAAGTTTGAGTAGATTTTTTTTTATGCAAGGTGAGAGAAATTATCTAGGTACACTTTTCTACCAGCACCATTTATTGTATAGGGCTTTCCCCAATTCATGTTATTGACACTTTGTAAAAAAAATTAATAATAATAACTTTGGTGTGCAGTGCTGTATGGGTTTGTCTCTGGGTATTCCACTAGGTTCCTTTGGTTTACAAATCAAGGCAGATGTTATTTTTTTAAGTCACACATATGTGTGTTTATGTACACACCAGTAAAGGTACCTAAAGAGTCCAGAATAGGGTTTGGATACTCTGGAGCTGGAGTTACAGGTGGTTGTGAGTTACCACTAGCAGACACAGATGCTGAGAACTGAATTCAGGTCCCCTGCAAGAGCAGTATAAGCTCTTAACTCATGATCCACCTCTTCAGGTCCTAAAAAGACTTATAACTTACCTAAACTTCAAATGTCTGCTCCACTCCACATACAAATTCTCCCTAACAAAAGATGTAAGGCTTACTGGCTCAAAATGCTTGTGATGAACTGGCCAATCCTTGATTACCCATTAAATTATGCTGACCAAATGGAAAACCCTAGGAAAACAGACTTTAACAAACTGAAGAAAATGAAACAAAATATTCATGCAGGTAGGATGAACAATCCCTGCAATCCCTGTAATTCAGGAGGTTGAAGCAGGAGTGCTACTTTGAGTTTGAGGTCAGTATCAGTTACATAATAAAGATAATCCAGGCCAGAGATCCTGTCTAAAAGAAAGCTAAACATTTCCATGCTACCAGAGAGGAAGCATAACTACATAACTAGTCCAGGCAAATCACTGAACCAGATGAAAACAACCACCTTTGGAGACTCATAACAAGAATTGTTACAACATATTATTGAAAAACTCATTGAGAAAAAAATTGCTGAAGGGAAATAGCCAACCAAAATTGGCTCTGAAGAGACCCAACTGTTGGGTTTAGTTGCATGCTTTAGTTGTATTGTAGTTTTATCACGTGTGCATACAGACACACATGAATATGTCACAGCAGGTATGCAGAGGTGTGAGGACAACTGTAGGACTCAGTCCTCTTTTTATTTATTTTCTTACATGTGTGTGTGTTCATGTATACATGTGCATGCAGGAGGAAATTTGTGTATTTGTGAGAGTTTGTTCTTTCCTTCCTCCTTAGGGGTTCTGGGAAGTATAGCAAAGAAGCTGAAACCAAGGATATCATCAAAAACCTACATCAATGCAAGAAATATTTTTTTAATTTGTCTTATTTTCTTTAAAGAATTATTAATAGTCAAAATGAAACTTTCATTAGAAGAATTCAACATAAAATTAAGCTGACAAGAAGAAAAATAAGCAAATATGAAGACATTCTATCTAAAGAACAGAAAGAAAACTAATAGAAAAACTTAAATTTATGATGAAGTCTCCTTTTCCTCCTCTTCAGGAGTCTAAGGACATTTTTTTTTACACATAAGACCATACTATCCATAAGGAGAAATTTTTATTATTTTCTTTGTGATTTGGATGCCTTCTATTTATTAACTGTTCCAACTTGATCTTCTAGTAATATATGAAAAAGAATTGGTGAATGGGTGTGCATAACTTGTTTATAACATTAAAGAAAAAGCTTTCAAAATTTCTAGATTCAGTATATTAGCTGTGGGGTGGTTACACACTGCGTTCAGTGTGCTCAGGTACATTCTTTCCTAGTTGTTTTTTTTTTTTTTAATCGTAAAAGGAATTTAAATTTTACTAGATTCCCCCCTCCCCATTTTATCTTTTTTCTTCTAGTGAGATAACTACATGGATTTCAGAGTTTATTCTACTAATACGTTTTACATTAACTATTAGCATATAATGAACCATCTTTGCACCCTACAGTTAAATTTTATTTAATCATGATGGTATGATACTTCTTTCCTTCCCATCCATGCTACCTGAAATTTAATAGTAAGTAAATGAAATTAAAAGTTTGATTGGTATCAAAGGTAAAATGAAATAATCAGTTACAGAATCATTAATTTTAGAGTTCAAGAGGACTTAAAATTTATCAGTGACCTCAACCTCTCCATTTTCCCACTTAAAAAAAAAAAAAAAAACCTAGAAATCAAAGAGGTGTGTTCAATTGTCCATGTCATGCTATATGATAACCAGCTTTCTCGAGTCCCTTTAGGCAGAGCATTTTTTTTGTAACACATGTGAAAGTTGTAAAAACCAAAATGAAGTCACTTAGGACAAAGTGTAATAATCAGGAAACCAGGAAGAGAGGGGTTCTCATGAAAATCTGACTCATGCATATGTGATACAAGTTATCACAAACATTGCCAAAAATTGCAACCTTGCACAAAGAAATACTTCTACAAGGATGTCTACCTCAGCCATTATTGTTCAACTTTGGACCACACATGCCATCTATTACTGAGCCTTGTAAGCAAGGATAATTCTTATAAAGTAACATATGTAACTTTCCTTGTTTTGCCTTTTAAAAAGTTCATCTTTTGCCTCCTTGGTGTGTCTATGACCCATCATAACACCTACAATAGCAGACTGCAATCTTATCATTTCTCATTAAAATCTGAGAAAGCCAGTTTTTCCGTCACTCATTTGAGGTTGAGGAAAGGATGCACACCCCTTTGAATATGTTATTAGATTTGGATTGCTTACATTTGGTTGAAGAATTTGCAGGTTACCGCCATCATGGGTATTGGTGTGTACTTTTCTCTTTTTCTTGTAGTCTGCTTTAACATTAGAGTAATACTTGCTTCATAAAGTCAGTTTGAAATAATTCCCCCTCTTCAAATTTTTAAGAGTTTGCAAAGGACTGACATTAACTCTTGTGTAATATTCAGGAGAATTTATCAATGAAGCCAGCAACCTTGACTCCTTGCTTTTCTTGGTGGAAAGGTTTTTGATTACTAATTTCCTTCTCCATTATTGGTCTGTTCAGATTTTCTATTTCTTTATAATCTAATCTTGGAAAGGAATATTTTTCTAAGAATGTATCCATTTCTTCAGGTGATTCAATTTGCTACCATGTAATTGCTCAAAGCAGTCTCTTATAATCCTATTTCACTATTATTTGTTGTAAAAAAAATCTTTCATTTACTTTTCTTAATCTGACTAAAACTTTGTAGATTTCATCTTTAAAAAAATTAACTTAGTTTTGTTAGTTTCTTGTTTTTTTCTATCTTCTATTTCACTAATTTTTGCTTATTTATTCTTTCACTTTGCTGATTTGGAGCCTAGGTTTGTTTGTGAGGTTTTTTTTGGTTTTTTTTTTTTTTTTTTTTTTTTTTTTTTTTTTTTTTTTTTTTTTTTTTTTTTTTTTTTTTTTTTTTTTTTTTTTTTTTTTTTGTACTTCAGTTGTGAAGTTAAATATTTATTTGGATCTTTGCTTTTTCTTGACATGTGTAAGTGTGCACATTCGAATGTGTATACATGTGTAGGCCAGAGGTGAACATCAGATATTTTCTTCAGTTATCTCCAACTTACCCTTTGAGACAGTCTCTCACTTTACCTGGAACTTACCTATTTGGCTAGAATGTAGGCAGTGATTTCCAAGGATCTGTCTGACTCTACCGCCCCAGTGCAGGGATTATGAGAATGTACTGTCAACGCTTGGATTTTTTTACTTGAATTCTGGGATCTGAATTCTGGTCCTCACACTTGCTTGGCAAGCAACTTTCCAGCTTGAGTCATTTCCCCAACCTCTAATGTTGATGTTGAGCACCATTAACTTCATTCATAGAATAGGGTTTTGCCTTAGTTCTCAAGTTTTAGCATATTTTACTTCCATTTGTCTTTAATTAGATGTAAAATATTTTCTCTTTCAGTTCTTTCTATGACCTATCAGTTGTTAATAAATGTGTCACTTAATTTGCACGTTTGTGAATTTTCCAGCTTTCTTGTTGATTTGTAGTTTTAGAACACCATGCTTGGAAAAGATTCTGGCTATGATTTAAATTGTCTTAAAATTGCTAACACATATAAGACATACAAGACGTAACCACTTACCACACTCATTTGAGAATGATTTGAAAATAGGCTGGTGTGTCTCTTAATGGAACAGTCAGATAGCAGTAAAGTATCATAAATCAACATTTCTCCAAATCACTTCTAGACTCTTTTTGGCTAGGCCGGTGCTTCTCTCTCTCTCTCTCTCTCTCTCCCTCTCTCTCCCTCCCTCCCTCCCTCCCTCCCTCCCTTCCTTCCTTCCTTCCTTTTTTGTCCCAAATCATGAGTCTCAAATCCTCTAGATAAATGCTATTTAACAAAAAACGTTCCAAATCTGTGCCACCAACATGTAGCCACTAACAATACATAGCTATTGAGCATGTGAAATATCGCTGGTGTGACTAAAAAGCTAAATTTTTAAAAAAGACATTTTTATTGCGATATCCACAAACAATAAAATTTACTCTTCTAAATTTACAATTTGGTGAGCTTCAGTATGTTCCAAGTTGTGCACTGATGAGCAAGCACTATCCTGGAGACCAAAGAAGAAACCGTGATCTCTTACAGACACTCTGTCTTTTCCCCACAACTCCTAGTAACCACTAATTTAGTTTTTCTATCAAAATATGTATTTCTTCTGGAAAGGTATATAAACACAATTGTACATCATGTGCTATTTTTATGCCTGGTTTCTTTCACTTAGAATAAGTTTTAAGGAATCCATGTTGAAAGCTGTATAATTATTTCACTCCTTTTATGGCCAAATAAAAATTCACTGTGCAATTACTAAATTTTCTTAACTGTTTGTCTACCAATGTACAGTGGAGTCGTTTCTACATCTTGTCCATTATGAATAATGTACATATGAGTATTTTATATATGAGTTTCATGTAAATACAAGTTTTCAGTTCTCTTGGCTATATACCTAGTAAAGGAATTGCTGGGTCACACAAAACTAACTTTTTGAAGAACTGACAGCATATTTTGTATATGCTGTACCATTTTATATTCTCATCAATTTATAATTTTGCTATCAGCCTTTTGCAAATTAATTACGCTTAGTCTTAGACAATTTCATATATGTGTATAAAGCATTCTAGTTACTTCTCTTCCCAGTCTCTTTTATCTTCCTCCCATTCATATGAACTGCTCTTCCTTCCTCCAAGTCCTTTTCCCAGATTCATGACTTTTGGTTTTATGATCCACTTAGTTTAAGCAGAGCCACCTGCACAAAGCAGCCATCTATCTTTGGAATTTTAGCTGTCCTAAGTGTAACATGGTTGTCACTATGGTTTCCTATTTGCATTTTTCAATGATTTAGTACACTTTTTCATCAGTCTACTGGTGATTTAGAAAATCTCTCCAGAGAAAGTTTTGTTTAATGAATTATATTTAATAATGACTAACCTGAAACAGCTGCATCCTTGTAGCTACTGTATTACCTACCTTTACTCAAGGTCAGGTTGGGCTAGCTAGTTGACTGAAAGCAAGTCTAGCCACATGGGTTATACTAGATCAGTGTTCATTGTCCTGTGGGTTTTGAACCCTTTGGAGGTTGAAAAAACCCTTTCACAGGGGTTGCCTAAGATCACCAGAAAACACTGATACCTACATCATGATCGATAATGGTAACAAAATTACAGCTATGAAGTAGCAATGAAAATAATGTTATGGTTGGGGGTCACCACAGCATGAGGAACTGTAGAAAGGGGTCGCTGTATTAGGAAGATTGAGAACCACTGCACTAGGCGGTCTGAGTGTAACAATAGCAAAAGAGAAGGGAAAACAATGCAAACTCTGGAAAAACTGTGGTACCTAGTATGAAGCCTGACACTTTGAAAGTTCTCAGAAACTACGGAAACTAATTAGTAATTAGTACTAGATAGGATTCTACCACTATATTCAATATCTACAATACAATTCTATGTTTACAAATTAGTTTCAAAGAGGCATTGGGAGATTGCAATGGTTTCAAAGTAGGAAAGAATTAGTACGATAAGAACATAAGACAGACTTGTTACCTGGAGACCCAGGTCCAAAGTCCAGTTCCTAATGAGCCTTATCTGATAATGCACCATAAACACTCTTAAATCACCCTCTCTTACTTACTAAGACATTTTGTTTTTTGTTTTTGTTGTTTTGATTTTCAAGACAGGGTTTCTCTGTGTAGCCCTGGCTGTCCTGGAACTCACTCTGTAGACAAGGCTGGTCTTGAACTCAGAAATCTGCCTGCCTCTGCCTCCCAAGTGCTGGGATTAAAGGCGTGCACCACCACTGCCCAGCTTACTAAGACATTTTGAATCTGAAAATCATAGTCTTGAAAATGGTTCAAAAGCCACATTCAGCAGAATTTATCTAGCAGTTGCTTCTCTGAAAGGAATGCTCACCTCCCAAGCATAACTGGCTGCCAAGGAAGTAAGGAAAATTACTGAAGCTTACCTCTGAATCCATAGGACTGTCTCAGATGCCCCTGCACCAGAGAGAACACCACAGCACAAACCCGCAGAGCATTCCTCTTAGTTAAAGTATAGTGTGATTTACCAAACTTTTATCATCACCCACCCGGCCTGTTTTAGGTAGATAAAACAGAAAAGATGAGGTGGCTCAGATGATTTCTGTGGGTGGCTATTGTAATAGCTGGGAAAATAACACTGCCTTCTTTTAAAGAGTTCATGTTTTAGTCATAGCCATAATTTAATTTAAAAAAAAAAAAAAAACTTCACCTCCAACACTATTTTGCAGAAAACAGTAAATCTCAAATTATCCGCCTTGGGCAATAGTCCTAAATGACCAGATTCTGTGTGTTTGCCTTTGTATGTGTCTCCTCTTTCTATCTCACCACCGGGATGAGTAAGTAGGGCAAAATGTATGAATTAAGTTGATGGGGAAAGCCTAAAAATAATGAAAGGGCTAATTCAGTCATGTCCAGTCTGAATTCATTAACTATGTTCCTTGTCTGAGATAAATCATGAACCAAACAAACTCACAAGTAAGACAGCTCAGTAACACTTAGCCAAGTCCTCTTTTCTAACTTAAAACAGTCATAGAAGGAAAAGAAATACAAGCATGGAATCACGTCTGCAACAAAACCACCTTTTCTGCTTTTGCTATTAGAGCAGGAGACTATAGCACGGCCTTTCTTTCAAAAGAAAACCCACTGGCTTTCCTTCAGTGATAGGGGGAAATAGAAGTATCCCAGTCCATCAATAAGAATATATTTTATGTGATGCTGACCACCAATGATCTTAACAATTTAGAGCAAGGACAAAGGAAAAATCAGTTCAGAATTGCACCCCAACTACAGACATGAATCACCATTCTTGGTTGGATATGCAAGCGCTAACAATAACTCTCCTAGGAAATGCTTGAAGAGTACCCAAGATATTTGTTATCTGTGTGTAAATCATTCTGATAAAGTGCAAGGAACTACAGCACTGCAGGACAAAGGTAATAGTACTTCAGGCACAGCAATTAGCTCATGGATTCAGAAACAAAACAGTCACAGAGTGGGATTTGTCTTGAGGAAATAAAAAAGGCAAGAGGATTAGAGAGAAATGAAGATTACAATGTATGATTAAGTTAGATTACACTAGAATATAGAAATACCAAGGCACACCACATGGAATCAGTGAGAAACGGCCATAGCACTATTATCAAGCTTGGTACTATTACCAAGCAGAAAAAAGAAACAGCAACATAGTATGCTATTTTTATTTAAAAGGCTAGTCATTGACTTAATAAGTTGACATTAGAAAGTGGAATGGGTTTGTAGAAATATGAAGGTCATGTGTAAAGGAAGATGTGAATATTTATCTAATGATTTTAACTACTCACACTTTAGAATTATGGGCAAGAAAACAATATTAAAACTGTATTTCAAACAGGGGTCAATGAACTCTTTGTTTACAGGGCCAAATAACAAATAATCAAGGCTCTGAGGGCAATGGTCCTGAAGAACTATCCAACTCTGCTTATAGCATACAAAGCAGCCATAGACAAGAAAGAGGGAGTGAACCATTTTAGTCTTCAGGCCATCATTTACTGATCTAGAGTTCTAAGTGGATAGTTCTCAAAAAATGTGATGTGTATCAGAATTCTCTTGGAGATCTTTGTTAACATTGTGATAATGGAACTCTATTCCCCTGGCTTCTGATCTGGAAGGTCAAGGTGAGGCCTGAGATCTGCATTTCTACCACATTCCTAGGAGCAGCTGCTAGCCAAAAGGTGGTCTACACGTTGAGAATAACCTAAATTCTTCCTTCCAGGCTAACCATTTGTTGATGAGTCTAACTTCATATCTGGTTAGATACAAATGTGTATGCCGCTTCCTACACAAATGTTTCTCACTTGAAGTTCCAAATTTAAATGTTCAATCGAAGATTACAATTTAAAGGAAATAAAAGGTAATTTCCATTGTGTCTTTGCTTTGATTTCAGTGTGGATTTAATATTGCTCCATCAATAAACACACCTTACCTTTGTATAATCAACAGTTTGACCTAATATGTTCTAAATCATACTTAAGAGACAAAGCATATTATGTAAGGCTCATAAAGACAACACAAAATCAGTTTAAGGACAAAGGTAGAGCCCAGCAAGCTGTGTGTAAAGGTAGAGCCCAGCAAGCTGTGTGTAAAGGTAGAGCCCAGCAAGCTGTGTGTAAAGGCACTCACTGTGAAAGCCTTACAACTTGGGTTGGATCCCTAAGAACAACATGGTGAAAGGAAAGAACCAACTCATACAAGTTGTCCTCTGACCTCCACATATGCCACACATACATCTCTCTCTCTCTCTCTCTCTCTCTCTCTCTCTCTCTCTCTCTCTCTCTCTCTCACACACACACACACACACACACACACACACACACACACACACAATTTTCTAGAAAAAAAAAATCCTTCCCAAATCAAAGAAAATTCAGCAGTGCCAGTCATTACTATCCCATTTTAAAATTTTTGGTTTTGATTTTTATTTTATGAGCACTGGATCCCCGGAACTAGAATTACAGGCAGTTGTGAGATGCCCAACATGGGTGCTGGCAACAGAACTTGGGTCCTCTGTAAGATCAGCAAGTTCTCTTAATGTCTAAGCCATCACTTCAGCTATTCATTCTTTTATGAGATGAAGAAATAGAGAAAAATAATACAAATACTGATGTCATGTGAAAATTTATTTAATAATTTTCTAAGAGGCATGGTAGCATATGTGTTTAATCCCAGCACTCAGGAAGCTAAGGGAGGTGAATCTCTGTATGAGGCCTGCCTGCTCTACATTGTGAATGCCAGGCTAAACAAACAAATATTTTTAAAAATAAAGTTTCTTTAGAATATTTGTCTTGGTCTTTTGGGGGGGGGGATGGTGCATTGTAAGCAAGGATCTTACTCTGTGATTGTCTAGCCTTGAGTTTACAGTAAGCTTCCTGTCTTTGCCTCCCAATTGCTGGAATTGCAGCAAAGAGCCATCATACCTAGATTACCAATTCCTAAATTGCTTTTTTTTTTTTCAAATCCAACTTACAGCTTTCTCTGTTTCAATGTCTAAGAAAGGATCTGGAAATAAGAGGAAATGTGCTAATAAGGCCATCAAGTCCATATTCATATTTGTAAGCCTAATACTGAAGCCACCAAGGTAAATCTAACCAAGAAGCCTGAAGGTCCAGATATCAATTTAAAGCCCACTAGACCTTTAGGACAAGTAGGTCATAGACTATGAAGTATGATCCAGCAGTCTAATGGGAATACTCAGGCACAAGAGAAGCATTAACATTGGGAATCTAAGTGTAGCAGTAAGCTTTGAACGCTTCTTCTTCAGATTGCCAGGCTTTCTCTGCAAAGATGGTAACAAAGCATGTTCATGTGAACAGATATTTACATAGATTAGATTAATAGCCATAGGAAAAAAACTTTTAAAAAAACTTTTCAGATTATAATTACATTTCTCCTTTCCCTTTCTGCCCTCCAAACCCTCCTTACAAGCCCATCTGACTCTCCTTCAAATTCATGGCCTCTTTTTTCACTAATTGTTATTGTATGCATGCATATATAAATGCAAATCAACCTGAATGTATGTTTTCAGGACTGAGTGCTTAGCACTGAACCAGCAATTGTGTGCTTTCCCCTGGGGAAGAGCACCTCTCCCACTCCCAGCTTTCCTCAGCTGCTTTTAGTTCTCTGTGTGGGTTTGAGGCCTCATGGGCTTCTCTCCATCCAATTTGGCATGCTCATTGATGTCACCATTGTTCAGCTCATGTTTGGCCAGTCATATTGGTGAGGCTTTTTGAGTGTAGCTCCTGATGTTACTAAGAGACACAACCTCACTTGTCTTTGGCTCTTAAAATCAACAAACTCCCTGGCTCTTACAGTCTTTTTACCCCCTCTTCTTCAATGTTCCTTGAGTCTCAGATGCAAGAGTGTTTTGTAGATATATCCATTAGAAGAAATTTTTTAAAGAAAAAAATAGCATAGGTTACGACAGGTATGGTTAGTAAAGGGTTTCCCCCCCACATATTAGCATGTCTTAAAATATGTTGATTATACTATGAGATAATTCTCAATTTGATCTGTTATCCAAATAGTCTAGTAATAATTTTTCAAATTCATGTGAAATATATTTAAGAGTGGTCTCAGTAAAAAGAGCTTCCTGTTTTACAAGCATCTAATTACTTCATAAATACTTTAAAAGAAAACATGTATTAAAAAGATAATCATGCTAGAGTGACAGCTCAGTGGCCAAGGGCACATGCTATTCCTGTAGAGGTCCCTGCTCCATAGACTTTTTAAAAAGATAGTATCTAGGTGGGCATGGTGGCCCATGCCTTTAACCCAACAACCAAGAAGCAGAGGCATACGGATATATGTGAAGCCAGTTTGATCTACACAGTTGAGATCATTCTTCAAAAAAACCTGGGGCTGGAGAGATGGCTCAGTGGTTAAGAGAACTGACTGCTCTTCTGAAAGTTGTGAGTTCAAATCCCAGCAACCACATAATGGCTCACAACCATCCATAATGAGATCTGATACCCTCTTCTGGGGTATCTGAAGACAGCTACAGTGTGCTTACATATAATTAATAAATGTTTAAAAAATCTCTTTAGAAAAAAACCCCTGATAATCTCATATTCAATATTACATTATACTGCTAGACTAAGGCCTAATTAAGATAATAATATTAAGCCTAAATAGAAGATGGGAAATTATTCATATACAAATAAATTCAGACAGTTCTCCTTTTAAACTAATAGTTTAAGGGAGACAGGTGGAGTCAGTGAAACTGCTAAACTAAATGATGCAATATAAATAACACTGTCCAAGGATTATAGGAAAAGACACCTTTTAGTATCTTCTGAAGCCAACCTATTTCCATACAAGTGGTCTAAGTAGATAAGGATGATCTTTTACTTGGGGGGGGGGGGGAATAAAGTGAAGTTTATTTTGGGGCATGAGAATAGGGGTGAGATGAGATTCTGGGAAAGAAATGGGACAGAAAGAGAGAGGAGAGGGAAAGAAGGGAAGAGGCCAGCTAGGAACTCATGGAGAGAGGGGATTGGGGGATAGAGAGTCAGAATGACCATACTTACAGAGTGTGCATTTAGGTACTTTAGAGTCAGTGCCCAGTGGTTCACAGACTACTCATTTGTCCTTGGTTAAGATATGGAAACTGCTGTCATAATAAAATTTGGGAAACTACTACAGTGTAAATTTAACAAAGTGTGTATATAGTTATTTCTTAAATACATATTCCAGAATCTTCCTTTTCTTTTAAACAAATTAGCACAATTTGTATTATATGTATATATACATGTGTACACACACCAGAGAACGACATGCAGGGATTGGTCCTCTCCTTCCACCATGTGAGTCCCAGCAGGAATCAAACTCAAGTAGTCAGGTTTGCTGGCAAGCACCATTACCCTCTGAGCCATCTCACCAGCCCTAGAGTTTCCTATTCTTCATCATAAAATCTCACATTATGAGCAATTAATTCTATCAAATGTCCAAATGCAAAGGTATGATATAAAACTCTTTTAATAAAAATTTTGGAGCTTTTCACCACACTGTAATACTACAACCCGGGACAGGCTTACAAATAAATTAGGAACACACAAAGAATATCTTTCGTAGCATACAACTTTTTTTTTTTTTTGGCTAAAAGACACTAGGTGCTCTTGAATACATTTATATATTCCTAAAAGTTATTAGAGTTCCTTTATCTGAATTTCTCTACTTACTTTTAGGAATGAGGAAACAAGCCTAAAATTTTAAATATTACCCAAGGACTAACAAACCTTTTAAGTTTTATGTCTGCTACAAAGATTTCCTCAAATTTATTTCCTGCTAGGTAGTCACACTGTCTCTGGGCTTCTCACTTAATATATTTATTCAACAACTACTGACGACTTTCTTTATGCTGGTTTAAAAACTATGAACAGACAGCAAGCAGCATAAACAAGTTAGCTGTGAGTCTTGCCTTATTGCTTTATCAGGATTCAAGAATTAGTGTGATATGGTCTAGCGCTAATCATCTGTCTCTTATTTACAGAGCTCCTTGAAGCTGGAGAATTCAAGTTTGCTGGATGATGATGATGATGATGATAATGATGCAACTAAAATAAAAACTGCAGATATTTCCATAGATTGTATTATTTAATCTTCACAATCCACCTCAGAAGAAAACTATACCATCATTTTCATTTTACAGGTAAAGGAACTAATGATCAGAGATGTTAACTAATTTGCCCATGACAAATTCACAGCTACAAATAAATGAATGAATAAATGATACTTTACCTACATATTCATTTCAACATATTATTTATGTAACAGAGCATGTATTTAACACTGAGAAAGATCACATATAAAAGTGTTGAAACTTACATACGAAACTGTCAAAAGAAATTTGAGTATGGCAGAGACATTCTACAAGTAAAAAACACCTAACCTTCACTTTAAATCACTAATCTATGCAAATAGCTTGTGAAGCAGATATCATTCCTTCTATAAAGACAAAAATATACCCAAAGGCTACCAGGTCAGATCTTCAGGGGATGCCTTACAAGCCACAAAGCAAAGCAATCCGATATTCAGGGGAAACAAAAAGATAAGCAGAAAGGCTGGAAATGTGTGTTTCCTTAAAGCACAAAGTGGATGCATGAACTAGCAGTGATATAATAGCTATCTGCATACCATAGCAAGGCTAGAGACCTCTGGAACAGAATAAACCATTCTTCATTTATAAGCAGTAAAATCTATCTATGGTTCAGTGATGTCCTAGTTTGTTTGCTGCAATAAAACACTGACCAAAACCAACTTGGAGGAGGAAAGTGTTTATTTGGTTTACATGACCCAGTACCAGTCTGTCATTGAGGGAAGCCAGGGAGGAGGAAAGCCAGCAGGAGCAGAGGCAGGAACCATAAAGAAAAGCTGTTTAAGATGAGAGAGAGGATGAGAAAGGAAAGGAAAGAAGCATACTAACACCATCCAAGGACAAAGAATCCTTGACACCAGAAAGAATGAACATCTCTATAATGGAATAATTTAAGGAAACAATATTAGTGTGATAAATACTAAGAACTTAAAGAAAAATATAAAAAGGAGAAAAATTGTACTTAATCTTTACTTTGTCACTCAATGAAAGGCTTCTATCTAATTCATGGTCAAATACAAGCTAGTGAATGGAAATGGCATTATTTTGGAAAAGCAAACTGTTTTACTTAAAAGCTAGTGCTCAAAATCTATAGAACACAAATACAGTGAAAAAGAAATATGTATTATAAATGACAACTAAAATATAAGCTCCATATTGTAAAAGCAGAACATCCCATCAACCTGGCAGCTGGTGACAGGTACTTTCTCTACAGTGGCAACTGTACAACAGTAGCATTTTTCACTACTTAAGTGAACAGTGCTGGCAGTTGAGACAGATTCGGAAGCTGCAGCTTAGGACGTGGTTTTCAAAGTCAAATGCAATTCACTATGTATCACAGGGCATAAGAAATCATCCACCCTAGCCTCCAACAAATGCCTCTCTGCAAACCTCACTACTTCTGGCTCAGAAACTTAGAATAATTAGTCTGGGGAACAAACACTTGAGAAGTAAAAGGGATAGAGAACATTTCAAAACCAATTATATTGTGGGCATATGGTCAAGATTCCTTATTTCCACTGCTAAAGAATATATAGATTTATCAATTAGTTTGATTACAAATGCTAATACTTCATCTTAGATCAATGGTTCTCAACCTTCCTAATGCTGTGACCCTTCAATACAGTAGTGCCTCATGATGTGGTGACCTCCAGCCATAAAATTATTTCCATTGCTACTTTATAACTGTTAAGTTTGATACCCTTATGAGTCATAATGTAAATATCCAATATGTAGTCTATCTGATATGTGACCCCTGTGAAAGGGTCATTTGACCCCAAAAAGGTCACAACCCACAGGTTGAGAACCAATGTCATAAAGCAAGAAAAAAAAAGAAGTAATTTAAGAAGGAATAGTATAGTCCACCAAAGAGGTGAGAAATGTAATTGGAAAGTAATCATCTTTTACAGTAATAAATTTTAAAGATGGAAATTAGTCTTATTTAAAAGAAATTCAATATGGTAATTTTTTCCATAACCTGAAACACCAGTAAACTGTGGCCAAAAGGAACAATCTTTAGAAGCAGATAGAATCCCATGTGATCTTAGCCAGAACACTCCTCACCACCTCCTAAGCTCCTTGTTTTCTGTGAAAGGGGTTAGAATTAAATGAGATGATACATGTAAAATGCCTAATATTAGAAAGGTGAGTCAATGTCCTTTGCACAGTAGTCATTAGGTTATAAAACATTCTTTTATTTTAAAGCTTACTATGTCAAAGTTCCTTTATACATAGTTAAAATCTGAAAACATTTACAAAAAGGCAACCATTTGAGCACAATCTCAAAGATATGTAGTATACCTATTTCTACTATTGGTCATAGATATAGAGATGCAAGAACTCTCAAAGTAAAGGAAATATCTAAGAACATAATTTAAGGGAAATTAGAAATACAGTCCATTGTGTTAAGCTTGTATATACAAGAGAAAAAATGAAGAAAGTGAACTGTGCATTTCAAACTATGCACAACAAAGAAGCTGCAAATGAAACCCCTAAAGCAATTGGCAAAACAATCTACATAAAGAGATCTGAACAAAGACAAAGTAACTAAAGAGCTCACTTTCCCCTTAGAGGGCCCCAGAATCAATGGCTCAAAAACTTCCCTTATCTCAAAATTCTGTAGGTTGTCTTGTGTAGAAGGGCAGCTAAATCCCAAGAGTTAGAATTATCTAAATTCTTAGAAATGTAGCTGGTGACTGTGTGCTCTGTTTACCTTGCTACATGGCTATCCCTGTGATCATGTTATTCTTGCCTATAACACCACTTGCTTTGGGAAAATTTTCCAATCATTCAGACTTAAACATAACCTTTTCTTAATATTAAAAACTATTTTATGTACAGTGTCTATTTAAATTTTCAGGACAATTCTTCCGAATCATGTAATGTTTCCCCTAGAACTCCAAATCACTGACATAATCAATACATGGGAAAGCCAGAGTAATTAGTGCAAATCAGAAAAGCTAATTTTTTCCTCTATGCCTAATTATGTATTTTATATATTAATCCATTGTTTACATAAGACTAGTTTTAACTCAATTCTCTGGCAAATTGCATCATTGTAGTCACAATTACAGAACTTAAAGTACATAAGTAACTTAACCATTCTCTTTTAATAAAGTGTGTGTGCAAACAATCCATACTAAACTAATGAATTTCTTATTAAATTAAGGCATTGTAGTAGAAAGCTATCATCAACAGTTATTGAAGCAATCCTTGTTCTGTGTTGCTGCAAACATGAGACAATCACCATGTTAGCATTAGATGAATGTCATAAATCAATGCAAACCTTAGGCCCAGGAAACCAAAGCCCAACATAGGCTGAAACTAAATTCTTACACAACAGGCTCAGAGACATAAATGCATAGAAGATAAAAATCCAGGTTTTGGTCTGATAGTTTAAATGCACTACAAAACATATTTATTCTACTTTGGGAAATATTTAATCCTCTGAAAAGCTAGTCCCAGAAAATAGCTTTTAAAACTGACTCTTCATACATGATTCATTTAGTTTTACAAATTACATGTGTCATGTCTCAGGATTCTGCCTTATACTGTTCTGTAACAGGGTCTTGGCACAGACCTTTTTAAAAAGTTCCCCTGACAGTTCTAATATGTAGCCAGGTAAAGCACAACCACTTTAAACTTAAAATTCAGCATTTGGGGACAATATTTACTCCAAAGTTGATAAATACACTTTTTGCCTTTTAATGAGATTTTATTAAAACTTCTCAATTTATCCCACAGCTAATGAATGACTATTACATTGCAGGTAGTGTATTTAGCAATGAAAAAATTGTTACACATTTTCCTGCCTTCAAGAAGTTACCTATTAGCTAGGTAGAGAGACCATAAATAAGTAACTGTAATTAAATATGTTATGTGTTCTCAGGGTATAAGCAAATATAGTATGCCTGGCAAACTTGCATGTCATCCGTGAGTCATTGCTCCATCATTCCAATTTCAATCTATGTTCTAGCAGAAAAAGAGAGTCAGAAGTTCCAGGTGACTGAACACTCTAAAACCCAGGGCAAATATTCAGCCTATATACATAAAAATAGTACATTGTATGATCCTCTTCCAAACATACTGCTTACACCAGAAAGATGTTGGGTTTTATGTTTTAATGTAAATGAACTGTTTTAAAACTTATTTCATATACTATTACTAGTTTTACATTTACCTACAAAACTGTAAATCTGCAGAAGGAACAGTGAGTGATTATGACAAAATTAGTTATTAATTTGTATTGCATAATACCTTTTCTTTCCAGCAATTGCTACATTTGTTAAGATAAAAAGTTTGGGGACTAGATGGGTGTGGTGGTGCTGTACAATGAATCTCAGCATGTAGGAGGCAGAAGCAGAGGCAGGTGTGTATCTATGAGTTTGAGGACAGCCTGATCTACAAATCATGTAGTAAAAACTGTCTCAAAAACAAAGAGAAACAAGGAAGTTTGTGACTATAATTGTATTTGCTTCAGTAACTTGAATGATGCCATATGAAAATGTTATGGAAACAAAAATCATTTAAGAGTTTCTGCAACTTTCCAAAAGAAAACACAGAGGGTGTTGTCTTACTTTTTTGAAAAGAAATAGCACCTTCCCAATCTTTATTATTAAGATACATGATTCTTTCAAAGATAGCTTTAATAAGAGTAAAGTTTGCAACAGCTACAAAGAAAATGTATTGCAAAGAGCAATCGCTCTCTAAACCTCCTTACCTCAAGTTGTGTTCTTAACCAAGAAAAAGATACCAAAGGGGGTTTAAATTACATTGGAAATGTAACCCAGGAGTGACAGCATACACCTTTAATCCCAGCATTTCAAAAGCAGAGACAGGCAGATCTCTGAGTTCAAGAGCAGCCAGATCTACATAACAAGCTCCATGCAAGCCAGGGCTGCATTCCTGAGAGCCTCCCTCAAACCCTCACTTAAATTGAAATTTCCTTCCACCACCAAGTAGAGCCTGAAGCCTAGTTCATAGAAAAGGAGCAGGTAGGTAGTTGAGTAGGCAGAGGCATGAGTGGGTGGGTGGCCAATATACCTTAAAAAAACTGAAATTTATTTTAAAGAGCCTTAGTGAAAATTTAAAACTCTTAAGATATTGTGGTGTAAACACAATTTGTGATACCAATCTGATACAAAAGAAAATCAAAATTCCGTGGAGTCTGGATAGACATCATCAAAAAGATTTTTAAGGATGAACAATGATTTGCAAGGCCTTTCTGTTTAAGCTCATAATTGAAAAAATTCTGAGTTTAAGTGTATGCTGTCAAGTTCTCTAAAAAAAAAAAAAAAAAAAAAAAAACAACCTAAAGCGAATTTCAATTTCATGATCAATATATACTGACACGATTTCCCAGAGAAATCTTCAACCTTTGCACGGGGTGAGGAGCACCATCATTACATTCTTTAAGACTGAGTCTCTCTTGGATTCATTATTCAAGGAATGGCATTTTATAGACGATACCAACCAAGTCAGTTTGTGTAGGATAGGAATGAGATTTCACAGTTCACAGTAGTGCAGGCAACCACTGACTAGGTAGCATATGAAAATGAGCTTGCTCTCCCTCCTTCTGCAGCTGCAGAACAGAATGGACAAACTTCATTCTACTAGGGGTGTCTTCTAAAAATATTTTCTCAATTTTAAGTCAGCACAACACAGGCTACTAACATGAAGCTGACCAAGTTTGAAATCTACACTGTCATCCTTTCAGACCTGAAGGAATCAGAACCAATCACCAAAACTGATTCAATGATAGCTATTTTCATCACTACATGCAAGCATCTTAATCCCACATTTTCCAATTATCAACTTCAGGCTCACAACAGCTATAACTAAGATACAACAAGTATCACTCATTCTCATAGTCATTTGGGTGGTTTTTGAGAAACATCCAATTTGCTTTCTTTGTGTCCTCACAACAATGAAGAAATGAAGGAGATTTTTGATATTTTTCTCTCTAAAATTGTGGCAGTAGACTGTGGCCATTAAGCACATGGAATATGACTAATCGAACTGAGGCAATTTGCATTCTGCTTACTTGATTAAAATTTAGAAATAGTAAATTCAGTTAGTGGAAAACTTTTATGTACGTTTGGAACAACTTGAATATGTGAATCTACTTTTTTTTTGCACATGCAAATTTTATGAGACCTAAATACAGATCAAGTACTTCTGGTAAAACAAAAAATTAGCTTAGCGTCAAAATTGAGATGTTCTGTTAGTGTAAAACATACATTGCATTTCAATGGCTTAGTAGGAAAAGATATACAGTATGGCAAAAAATTTCATGCTGAAATCACTAATTATATATAATATATTACATAAATATTTTACAAAAATTGCACCTTTTTGTTTGAAATCTTTCTAAAGTGGCTACTAGAAAATGATAAATTACACGTGGCTCTCATTAAATAGCTTTTGAACAGCACTGCTCTGAGCACATCCACAAAGACTGTACCAGACACATTTGAACATCCTCCTCCTAACAGATAGGCTGGTCACTGAACAATGGGCAAGGAGCATTTGGGTCTAAGAAAAGAGTATAACAAGCTCTACCCACAATTTCACCATGTGAGCCGTATTGTAATATTTCAACATGGAGGAAAAAAAAAATCAGTTACTCGTACTCAAAAAATTGAAACTGAGTATACTGCAGACAACTTAAAAGAGGTAGAGCCAAATGCTGTCTTGGTTTCATTTCCCAACTGTGGACCTTAAAATAGACAATAAAGCACTGCTTCCAAAACGAAGTAAAATATTCTAATATTAGCTATCTAACGAGCCCTATTAAATAAGCAAAAAATCGCTCTTAAATCTTATCTCAACTTCCAAAGCCAGAGAATACACGCTGAGCTAGGAAATCAACTTCAGATTGCCAGCATTTCCCTCACAAGCAAATTAGCAGGATTGTGCACTTGGAATATTGTTTGACAAGAATGAAAAGGAAACAATTCAAAACAGATTTCAGTACTGGACAATTAGATGAGGGACTGCAGATTTAATTCTCAATCAGGACTGTGATTAATCTGATTCCCTGCTTTTCCCTAGTGTAATTATACAACACAGATGAAAGGATGAGCATTTGGACTGTCAGTTCTATATTCTAGACCAGCCCAGTGACTCAAAGCAGACGGCACACTACCACACTAACCACCATCCCAACAACAGTGGAAGGGAGCCTCGAGCACTGATTGTACAGTCATTGCATAACGAGGCATTAAAAATTTGGGTGCCCCCAACTCTTTCTATGTTTGTCTATGGCAGGTGAAGAATTTGCTGAAACTGGACGCATCCGTCTTCAATGACCCTCTTAAATCCGGGCATGGGGTGAACACAAAGGCATCTGTCTAATATCCTGGCACAATAGACACACACCCCACAATTAAAAACCCCGGACGCGCTCTCTCGCTCTATCCACACAAGCACATGAAATGCAGGCTGCTCTTTTCGTGAAAGGTCTATGGTACAGGAAAGGTAACAAAAACCCCAACTGTTCCCAGGAAGCAACTACAAAATCGGTCCTGCCACGTCCCTGTGTAACCGTCAGATAAAATGCAGGGAGCCCGCCCCACGCCTTATGGGGTGGCCGACCGGGGCTCGGTGGCCTCCACGGATCGCTGAGAAGCCCCCAGACCCCCCTCCTGGCAGGAGATCCAGGTACACGTCTAAAAATACTCCAGGGTGAAGAGGACGAGGGAGGCAGAGGGGAGGGAGAGAGGGCAGGGGGCAGGCCCGGAACGGGTGCGGGAGGCCCCGGCATCGCTGAAAAGCATTTTTCCACACTCCCGCTCCCTCGCGTGGAGACTCACTTGCCGATCACCTCGCATAGCTCGTACACATCCTCGAACAGCACGTCGTCGTCGGCCATGGTCCGGAGGGGACAGCGGCCGCAGCGTGGAGGGTTCTGAAAACTGGGTTGGGGGCGCCCAAGAGCTCAGTGCCCGGCTCCGGGCTCGTGTCCTCCACTCAAGACCCGCAAGCCCTCGGTGCTGAGGAAGCTCGACTGGGGCCGCGAGGCCCGGAGACTGCAGCGCCTTTCCTTTGCCGGCTGCCGCCCCGGCGCGGGCGGCGGGGCCGGGGCGTGGGAGCGAGGGCGGCCCGGGCTGGGCGCCGCCCGCCCGCCCGCTGCTCCTCGCGCGGTGGCTGGCGACCGCGCTGCCGGGGCGTGCGGACCCTCGGGGACCGCGAAGCGCCGCACTCTCCGCTCGTCAGCCCGCGCGGGCCGCGAGGCCGCGACCGCTCCCTCTGCCCGAGACCGGCTCCGGCGCGGCGCGGGGCAGCTCGGGCTACAGGGGGGGCCGCGACAGCACCATGGAGGGAGGATCGTCGCGAAGGGAGGTGGTGGCGGCTGATCCGCGCTGGGGACCAGGAGGCGGCGGCAGAGACGCTCCCTCCTCCTTCTCCTCCTCCTCCCGTCGCCGCCGCCCTCCCGAGTGTGGGAGGGGGCTTCGCGGGATGAGCGTTCAGTGCGGGCGGGAGCCGCGACCGCTGCCTCCAGCTCCTCCCCTCAGCCTCAGCAGCCGCCAAGCTCCGGAGCCCGAGCACCCGCCTAGCGCGGACTAACCCTCCTCCCTTTCGGCCCGCACGGCGGCGAGACCAGCAGGCCCCGCCCCTCCGGCCCGCTGGGAGGCGTGGACCGCGGAAGGAGGCGGAGGAAGGGAGGGAAAAAAAAAGCGCTCCCAGTGGCGCCTGCGCGCAGCGCCCGCAACGTCACGAAGAACCGGCGGGCGCGGGGAATCTAGAGGGCGCTGGGGGTCGGCTAGCGGAGCTACCCGGGTTGCGGGTTGCAGCTGCTGAGGTGGGGCTGGTGGAGGTCGTCGCCTCTACTCCCAAGCTGCAACCAAGTAGAGAAGAGGGGCTAGGGACAAAAGGTCCAGAGCAGTCTGCACGTTCTTGGACGGCGTGCTCAGCGCACTCTGGCAGCTTTCCCTCTTCTTTCATAACCTCAGAAAGCCGTTCCCAGGTTTTTGCTGGGGGAAAAAAAACGCAGAGAAAAGGCTCTAATGAATGAAAAAGCCTGAGAGGAGGTGGAGAGAGATTGTCACTCAAGACCGTGTTTGGCGGCGGAGGATGCTTTTGGTGCCACCTTGCCATTCCTTAATGAAGATGAGGGCTGGGGGAGGAGGACAATTGTCCAAGGAAAGGACGGAACAAAAACTGCAGAGGAAGGTGTACAACAAGAACAGTGAACTAGGGAAACAGCTTCGCCTGCCGCCCGCTCCAAACTCACCAATATCTATGCAGTTTCTGTTGCTGCTAGACAAAACCTAGAGATGGACCAGGAAAATAGTGACATAAAGAGACTTTAAATCCATTGAATATTGTTCCCCAGCACCAGCATCTACTTTGTTCACTCCCTGTAAGTGTTGGAGTTCTTAGCATAAAAATGCCACTAGAAGGAATGGACGCACAGGGTCAGCTGCGGAGTAAGGCTGTGGGTGTTGCCGCTGTGCTAGTTTGTATGCAATATGAAGATTTCTGTTCAACTGAGCATGTGCAGAATGAGCCAACGCCACCAGACAGGTATATGCCTTAGTTGAAGACCAATAAAAAAAGAAGTCTTTGTTCCTCCTCATAGCAGAAGTGTCCAATTAGTTCATAAGTCAGCTCTCCAGAAATCATCTGTTAAAATTCTCAGCGCGGTATTTTTTAAACTAGTATTTACCAAAGTGCAGAGGGCAGGGTGAAGATAAAGCCTATTTCCTTTCAACAAACAAACAAACAAACAAACAAAACCAAAACGATCTGTACAAACCCTTGATCACTCCCTCAAGAGCCTGGCTGATTTGCTTGCTAAATATTTGGGAGCTAAACCTTCTTTCCTATTCATCTCTTTCTTGCAAATCAGGGGAAATATAATTGCACAAATAGGTTTTCCTCCTTTCCCAAAGATTTTGTGTTTTCTCTAAAGAATGGGCTTCAGAGTCCAAAACATTTTGTCTTCTTTGGGGGTCCAACAGTTACAAGTCGCTTACCCCAACCTATCATGTCTACCTGCCACCTAATGAATACGGTATCATCCACTCTCCTCTGAACTGTACGGAAATCCCCACACGTCACCTTGCCAGCCTAGCTTCCTTTCTCCTGCAAAACATGAGCTATGCCAAGGCTTGTCTACTTCATTTTGGAGTTTATCTTTCGTGGAGAATTTCTCTCAAAAGTAGAAATGGACGATTGTTAAGCAGAAAAGGGAATGCAGGTGGAAAAAAAATGTAAGGGGAAGGCTAAGCATGGTCTCTGTGCATGTAGAGCAGGTTTAGCGCTGAAGAGTCTTAGTGGCTAAGTGGTCCAATTTCCTTATCTACAGCAGTGGGGGGGTTTATAGGTGGATTGCCATACCAAGAGCTATCCCACACCTCCACTATCTGATAGCAGTTGTTCTGGGTTTGCTGTGGGATTATGCTTAATCTTTGTTGGAGAGTTGGATTCATTAAACTAACCAATACACAACCCCCCACAGAGGTTGGCCTAGTCTTATCAGCTCTTGACACTTCCTAGTCAGTCCTTGCTTAAATGATTCAAGATCTTCTAATCACCACCAAGTTTAAAAAAGTTCCCTCCAGCTAGGACTTATATCTCCTAGCTCCTAGGGTGGTCTATCAGTTACACAAAGGCTCTCAGCAACCCACAGCTCCTAGAGTTTCTATCATGGGCTAATGGCAAGTGGAAATTACTCTCTACTTCCAGTATGAAAATAACCAAACCTTTTAGATGAAGTTATTTATTTCCCAATTTTCTTCCAAAAAGCCAATACTTTACTCCAAATACAAATGGTTAGGTATCAATAATTTAATTCTGTTTTAGTTTAAGGAAATGGTAAAGTAACTAGTTGCATGAGTTAAAACTACATTTGGTTTTGTTAACCAAGTCCTAACTGTCATTTAAACAAATGGGGGTAGTGACTTTCTCATTTAACAAGGAGTCTGGAGATGTGTGGTTACTGACATTGGATCCATTAACTCCACAGTTTCATCAGTGACCTAGTTTGTTCTTTCCACTCCACCATTGTGGCTAGTCTGTCTCTTTCCCTTATCTTGTTCTTCATCATCGCAAGATGGGTGCCACTTTTTCAAACATCAACAGTGTGCAACAGGAAGGCGGTGAAGACAGGTGAGGTTTTTTACTCCTGTCTTATCTCTCTATTGAGGAAATAAAATGTATTTTTCCCTTCTTACTAGTCAAGAACAAAGTCACCTAGCAGGCAACCTCAATTGCAAGAGAGGCTAAGGACATGGGTGTTTTTGCTTTCTCTTTGAAGGTGGATGGGAAAGAAGCCGTGTGGGAACAGACACCAGTAATCAATCAGCAATCTGTAGAACATAGGGAAATTACCAATTATTATTATTATCATAGTGTAGTAATGCCACTAGTATATAACTGATAATCCGGAAAAATTTTGGAACTCTCTAAAAGCCCCAAGGATGTAGTTGATACTACACAAATTTGACTCTTAAACTTCATTACAAATCTTCAGTGATTTTGAATGTTTCTTTGAATTTCTCAAATTTGAGATAGACATTTGCAGGTTTCCTAGCTCCCATGTAATTTCAGTATTACATAAATATAGCAGGGACAATAGACTCCAGGGAAATATTAGGATAAGTGCCACACGGAGGTCAATGTGGCATAAGGCTAATTTAGGCAATTTAGAGATCAGCCTCATTCTGCAGTATGACTGTTTAATCTTATAAATTATTGTTGAATTAATGAAAAAATTAAGATTGACACTGTTCTTATCTGGAATAAAGTTATTGCCTCATGGCATAAACAGGGTGTTTTAAGCTCAAATGGAACATTTATTGGAACGTTATTCATTGTCCCAATAAAAACCATACAGATTATACTTATGCTTTAGTACTTTGTGGTTCTTTGTTAGTCATTGGTTGAATGTATAAACGAACCACCAGGGCTAAAGTGACAAGTAGGACAGGCATGGTTCCTGTCCATTCTCAGCTGCACCCTAAAAGAAAGCAAGGATCAGGCAAAAAATTACAATGAAAAGTAATGGTCCTTAGGGTTTGGGAAGTTTGAAGCAGCACCTATTAAGAGGGTCTATAGGGCTAGAGAGATGGCTTTACAGATGAAGTGCTTGCTAATATGTTATTTAAATCCTCTCTGAGGACCAAAGATCACATCCCCACCAGCCAGTCTAGTTGAAACAAGGAGCTTCAAACTTAGCGAGAGACCCTTTCTCAAAGAAATAAGTTAGAGAGATAGAGGAAGACGCTTGATGTTATCTGGCCTACCTATGATACAACACACCTGCACACATACTCACATACACCACATACATAGTACATGCATACATATATACATACATCACACAATTATATATTAATATGTGTGTGCACGTGCACACACACTCACAAACCATGAAACTCTATGAAGTTTATCAAACTGAAAAATGTTTATATCAAGAAAAATTACAGAAATTAGCAAATTAGAAGGACTGGGACAGCAATCAGCAGAGAGAATTGCATGTATAGATTCTTGGTGGTAAACAAGAACATATGCTCTGAACAAAAGACAATGTTTTTTTTGGAGTCCTGGTCCCTACCTGGATCATACGTTAGAGGAAGAAAGAAGCCATGATACATTAGAGAAATAGACAGGGTCCAGATATTAAGATGCTAAATGCCATGTTAAAGAGTTCACCTACTAAAGTATCTGATTTCAGTGATACTGACTTTTCTATGTAAGCCTTGGTTCCCTAGCCCTGTACATAAATAGAGTGATACATTTAACAATTTTTATTAACATATTCGTATCTGTTGCACACATAGAAACATATGACACTTGGAGCTAAGACAAAAGGAAGGACTATCCAGAGACTACCCCACCGGGGGATCCATCCCATATTCAGTCACCAAACTCAGACACTATTGCAAAGGACAGCAAGAGTTTGCTGAAGGGACCCTGATATTACTGTCTCATATGAGGCTATGCCAGTGCCTGGCAAATACAGAAGTGGATCACAGTCATCTATAGGATGGAACACAGGGCCCCCAATGGAGAAGCTAGAGAAAGTACCCCGGGAGCTGAAGGGGTCTGCTACCCTATAAGAGGAACAACAATATGAACTAATCAGTACCCCCAGAGCTCATGTCTCTAGCTGCATATGTAGCAGAAGATGGCCTAGTTGGCCATCATTGGTAAGAGAAGCCCGTTGGTATTGCAAACCTTATATGCCCCAATACAGAGGTACGCCAGGTCCAAGAAGTGGGAGTGAGTAGGTAGGGGAGAAGGGTGGGGGAAGGGTATAGGGGACTTTTGGGATAGCATTTGAAATGTAAATTAAGAAAATATCTAATAAATAAAAAAAGAAACATATGACACACAATACAACACACACATACTTACCAGAAGAGAGCATCAGATCCCCTCAAGCTGGAGTTACAAGTCATTGTAAATTGTCCAGTGTATGTGTGCTAGGACTTACTTCAAAGCCTTGGGACTAACAGGGAATGCTCTCACCTGCTGAGCTATTCCTTCAGCCCTGGAATTCTTTTACTAGTTCTTCCTTTTGTACTTCTCCCCCTATTACTTTCTTTAAATGTAGAAACTTCTCTAATATGTTATTTAAATCATCTCTGATCCCATTTACCATTTCTGAGTGTCCCACTCCGGTTTCAGTATAGGTTTGTTTACAAAGACTATGTTTGTGCCTTAGAGGACTTCCCAGAAGCTGCCAGAACCATTTTGCAATGTGGAAATGCCTGGGGGGGGGGGGGGGGGGGGGGTTAGGTCTCCTGCATCTGGCAATCACTGATAGTGCAAGAATGTGGAAACACAGTTCTCTGGGCAGGGAAAACGGGATCAGCTCCTTCTACTGCCTAGCTTCCCTTGGGACTGAATTGACCCCATTGGAGCTCTCCCAGAAATCTATATTAAAAATATTTTAAAAATGAATTTAAAATTTTCAATTATATATGTGTACGTTTCTGTCTCTCTATCTGTCTCTGTCTCTCTCTCTCTCTGTGTCTCTGTCTGTCTGTCTGTCTGTCTCTCTCTCTCTCTCTTTCTGTGTGTGTGTGTGTGTGTGTGTGTGTGTGTATAGTACTGGAGGAAACTAGAGGCTTCTGATACTCATGGATCTGAAGTTACAGGCAGTTGTATGCTGCCCAATGTGGATGCTGAGAGCTGAACTTGAATTAGGGTCCCCTGCAAGAGACATATATAATCTTAATGGCATAGCCTCAGGGATCTATATTTTTATAAGCTCTCATCAAGTGACTCTTGTACAACTAAAAATGAATAATCCCAGCTCAAATATTTGCTTGACGAACTATCTGAAGGAAGTAAAAAAAGCAAGGCTGACATACTACTAGGTGGGGAAGCCTATAAGAGCCCATGAGAGAGCAGGAGAAGGCCTGAATACAAATGTGTTTGCTATCTAGTTCCTTCAAGTTCCAGTACTGATGCACTTGGCCTTTTTATCTTTAATAGCCATGAACAAGTGTCTTAGTTAGAGTTTTACTGCTGTGAACAAACACTATGACCAAGGCAACTCTTATAAAGGACAACATCTAATTGGGGCTGGCTTGCAGGTTCAGTCAAGTATCATCAAGGCAGGAACGTGGCAACATCCAAGCAGGTGTGATGCAGGAGGAGCTGAGAGTTCAAGATCTTCATCTGAAGGCTCACTTCCAGGCAGCTAGGACTAGGGTATTAAACCCATCCCCACAGTGACACATCTACTCCAATAAGGCCACACCTCTTAATAGTGCCACTCTTTGGCCCAAGCATATACAAATCATCACAAGTCACCAGAAACTTTTTTCTACTGGAAACAATATTGCCTTTGAATACATCACAGTGTCAAGATATACTGAATGTTGTTATCACTTAAGAATTAACCAAAATATATCAATTTCTTGAGCCACTTAGGATCACACCTGTTTACTAGACTCCCGAGCCTCCAGTGTGCTGCATACTTATGAGGATTGTGTTAGTCAGAGTTAATTTTGTTTTTAGTAACATATAATCCAAACCATCTTTTAAAATCTATTGGCTCAGATAGTTGAAAAGTTGAGACATAAATTAACTTCACATGAGGTTTGATTCTGAATTCAAGCAAAGCCATTGATGAGTCGCTTTCCAGAATTTTTACTAAGCACTATGTGATAGTGGCTTTATCTTTTTGGGATTTTTAGAGCTTTTTGTGAGACAGGGCCTTAGCTGGCCTAGAACTCACAGAGATCTGCCTCCATATTGGCTTTATCTGTCAGTCCCATGAAATAGCTACTGGGTCTCTAGGTTCTCCCTTGAACTACCAAAACATTTGCCACTGTTTCCGACTCCACCAGCCTATATACAAGAGAAAAGAGCCTTGTCTCTCAGGTCCTATCTCTGCTGAAAGATTCCTTCTCACATTGGCCTGACAAGGAGGCTCACAACTATGCTGGGAACAAGAGTCTCTAACTCACTTAATCCAATCAGGATTCACCCTTAAAGTGCGAAAAAGGAGAATCAAGAGGAAGGCAGAGGCTCCCATTTTGTAGTCATTGGGAGTGTCTTAGCACTCTGTCTTATTCTTTCAGTTAACTTAGGCACTGCATCCTGTCCACTTTTCTTTCAAAATGTCATCTAATTTCCTCACTTCTTTTCTACTTCTTCAGTCTCTACCCCAATTGACTGTCCTATCAGCTTACACTAGTACCCTCAACTGCTTGTCCTATCCTGTTCACTGGGCAGGGATTGGGATATCTAGTTTGTGTTCATAAGAGAGAAGTCTCAACATCAAGAATTGGGCATGGTGTGGAGTAAACATTCTGAAGCCATTCACGAAATGTTGAATGAGTGAATAGCTTTACCCATTTCATTAATTCTTATGATTCCCTATTATTGACCTTTGCTTATAGTTTTGTTACTTCATGCTTTCCACCTAGAAAATGTCTGGAGTGTACTAGGCCTTCTGTGTGTATCTGTTAAATAAATGAAGACTGCAGATATTCCCTGAATTATAATAGTTCACCTTATGATTATCCAATGGTTCTATGGTCCAAAAGTGGCGTGAATTCAGTAGAAATCATACACTGGATTTTGAACTTGGATCTTTACCCAGGATAGCTCTGTGTGGTCTGATCTTCTCTAGTGATGACAGACAGCAGCAGCAGCAATGGCAGCTCCTACTCAGCCCCATGATCACAAAGGAAACAATGCTCTCCAGTGTACTGTGACGTTAAGCTGGGATGAGTAGGACATAGTGTATTAAATGCATTTATACTTAGAGTACTTTCAACTTATGAAGGTTTATAGGGCCATCATTCCATTGTAAGTAGGAGTGTGTGTGGTGTGTGTGTGTGTGTGTGTGTGTGTGTGTGTGGCAATACTGGAGAAGGAATACAATGCCTTATGAATGCTAGGCAAGCACTCTATCTCTGAGCCACACTCTCACCTCAGTCCACATCTTTGCTGTTTGAGACAGTGTAAGGCTTACTATGTATTGCCCAGACTGGCTTGAATTCATGATCCACCTGCTTCAGCCTCCAGAGAGTTGAGACCACAGGGATGTGACATTCTAACTAACCATTGCACATATTTCTTGAGTTAGAAAATTATTTTATACTTAGAACTAGAGTTAAAAATCTAAAGAAATAAAATGACTGGATTCTCAAAAATGGAGATACATAACAGAAAGATGGAGATTTTTCTGGAGATGGCCAACAGCCTCCTAACTGGAGAGTTGTCAAAGGAAGCAATGATAAACATAAAGACCCATTGGATTTATTTCTACTAATTGAGAAAGTTTTATTAGTTATCTTTTATCTGGGGAAACAAATTAAAATCTTATATGGCATTGGAGTTTTTCCTCCTGCTTGGCTGTAAGAGATTTCAAAGGTAAACATGGGGAATTAAATCTCCTCCTTAATTTCTTTTGTCTGGATTCCCTAGCTTGTTCTTTCTAGGCTGGCATTAAATGGTCACACATGGCAAAGACATGAGATGAGCTGCAACATGTTCAGTGTGTGACTTATATCAAGCCTGGGCCTGGCTGCATTGTGAAGAGTCATGGTAAGACACCTATGCTTCTCGGGGAAGGAGTATAATTTCCTATGCTAAGTGCACAGTGGAAAAGGTCAAGTGATTAATAAATCACTGAGATAAACTGTGAGCCTACCAACCCTCGGCAGGGCTTGAGGGAAGCAAAGCCTTCCTGGGGGGGGGGGGGCTTTTGTGGCACTGAAAATCTGCAGAGCTCTCAAGCAGGGAGCTCCTTTCTTTCCTTACTTTCTCATAAAATAAAGGGAGGCTCTCTTCTTCCCTCTCCCAACCAAAACTCTTTATTCTCACAGAAGTGATCTGTAATGTCAGGCTCTATACTCATAGGATATTTTCCATTTTGACCAATAGGGAAAAACCCCACACAGACTGTTTGCCATAGTTCTCAGTTCCAATAGGAAGTTTCAGTGACGTTTTACCTCTTGTGTCCTAATCAAAAACCTCCCACTCAAACCTTTTTACCCTGGTTATGGCTTTTAAATTGTCTTGTAAATGGGAACAATACATAAGAAAGTAACCTTTTAATACAAAGTAAGGGGAAAGAGAAAGACTTTAATGATCTGTAAAGAAATAACTGAAGGAGTATTTATTTGTTGAGGGAGGTTCCAGAAAACATTACACATATTTCATTCATCCACAACACAACCTTATGAGGTAGGTATCATTCTCTTCATCTTACAGACAAGAAAACTGATGCTGTGACAAAGGTTGAGTAATGTGCCAAGACCACATAACTAGAAAGAGATGGGACCAGATTAAGCAGAGTTTGCCTTGGGAAAATGGTACAATGGGTTGAATAACATCAATGACAGTTTCTGCTTCTTGAAGTTTTTAAGTGTTAAGCATAGCAGTATGTATTTCCAAATATGTATTTGCTCATAGAATAAAATGTTGTTGTGCCTTTATTATATACTAGTTACCAAAAATAATACAATAGTTAGCTAAAACAACCTGATATTCTCTCTCTCTCTCTCTCTCTTCCATTATTAGAGTTTGAGAGAAAAAGCATGAAGCAAGCAAGTTGTAAATCTCAGCAACTGCCAAGAGGAGGGAGATGGAGAAGCAGAAGAGAGAAAGCTATGCCTTTTGAATCAAGGTCACCAACAGAGGTCTCCCAGAAGCAGTATGAAGAGGGGGTTGGGGAGGTGGGATTCAGAGAAACAGTAAGAGTTGCCCAGAGTGTGGGGCAAGCATACTTACGTTTTGTTTAGTGTCCAAAGAAGGTATAGAAAGGGGTAAAGAAAAAGCTATGTGTTTAAAATTTTAAATTTATTTTACATTTGTTTTTATGGCTCAGCAGTTCAGACCACTGGCTGTTCTTCCAGAGGGCTTGAGTTCAATTCCCAGCCCCACATGGAAACTCACAACTGTCTCTAACTTGAAGATCTGACATCCTCACACAGACACACATACAGGCAAAACACCAATGCACATAAAATAAAAATAAATATGAAATTTTAAAAAAATTAAATTTCATTTATTTATTTTGTATGCAACCACTCCTGACTGATTGTTTATCTGTGTGTGTGCTTGTGTGTTTGAGTGCATGCATGTGTTCATATGCCTGTGTGCCATGGCCTGTGTATGTAGGTCACAGGAAAAGTTGTGAGAGTGAATTCTCTTCTTCCACCTCATGGGTGGCTGGGGTTGAATTCGGAGTATTAGGTTTCTTCAGGGCCTGGCAAATACAGAAGTGGATGCTTACAGTCATCTATAGGATGGAACACAGGGCCCCCAATGGAGGAAGTACCCAAGGAGCTGAAGGGGTCTGCAACCCTATAAGTGGAACAACAATATGACCTAACCAGTACCCCCCGAGCTCGTGTCTTTAGATGCATATGTAGCAGAAGATGGCCTAGTCGGCCATCATTGGGAAGATGATGAAGGCCCTTAGGTCTTTCAAACTGTATATGCCCCAGTACAGGGGAACACCAGGGCCAAGAAGTGGGAGTGGGTGGGTAGGGAGCAGGGCGAGGGGAGGGTATAGGGAACTTTCGGGATAGCATCTGAAATGTAAATAAAGAAAATATCTAATAAAATAAAATAATTAAAATTAAAATGAAAAAGAAGCTCCATTACCACTAAGCCATCTTGGTAGCCCTCAAAAGTTATATATTTAATTTCAATCTCAGACAAGTAGGCAGGCAACTACCTGAATCAGATTCTTGGAATTTATAGGTTAGTGAAGGAAGCAGATATAAGTCATCACAATAATAAATGTATGATTATTTCAATAATGGTGCAAGGACCAGGTCTAGGAGTGTACTTCAGTGGGTAGCGTGCTTTCCTAGGAAATACAAGACATGGTTTGATCTCTAGCAGTACATGAACAGGATGTGGTAGTGCTTGTCTGTAATCCTAAGAGGTTCATAGATATATAGTGAGCTTGTTGCTTTTTCCAGAGAACCGAAGTTTGGTTCCTAGCACCCATGACAGGCAACTCAACAGCCTGTAGCACCAGATCCAGAGGCTCCAATGCCCACTTCTAGCTTCTGTATCTATACACTAGTTGGCATATATTCACACAGACACATAAATAAAAATAAATCATAAGAAAGGAAGAATGCAAAGGCCACTCACTAAGGAAAGAATCATTCAATTAATATGATGGGAAACTGGAGATCTGTGTGCAAAGAATGGATTCTTTCCATTATCATATTTGAAACTCAACTGAAAAATGAATCAAACACCTAAGTGTATGACCTAAAACCACAAACATCTGGAGTAGAACAAATAGTAAAATCTTTGTGACATTGGATATGGCAAAGATTTCTTACATATATTAAATGCAAAAGCAACCAAAGTCAAAATAGATAAATAAGGCTATATCAAGGTTTAAAATTTCTTTGCCTCAAAGATACAATCACACTGGTTTGCTGTGGCATGACTTTAATCCTGACACTGGGGCAGGGAGAGGGAGGGTGGAGAGCAGAGGCAAGTGGATCTCTGTGAGTTCGAGGCCAGCCCGGTCTAAATAGCAAGTCCCAGGACAGCGGGGACTACACAGTGACACCCCTTCTTTAAAAAAAAAAGGGATAATTCAACGTTGGATGTGGTCATACGCACGCCTTTAATCCCAGCACCTGGGAGGCAGAGGCAGGCGGATTTCTGAGTTGGAGGCCAGCCTGGTCTACAAAGTGAGTTCCAGGACAGCCAGGGCTACACAGAGAAACCCTGTCTCGAAAAAAACAAAACAAAACAAAAATTTCTTTAGGCAGAGAGAGCAAGAGAACAGAGGGGAAGGGTTAGGATTGTGGTATGTCCAGGACTGTACACAAATGACCCTGGGGCGGGGCCAGTGCCTTTCCAGGGCTCAAGGCTTGATCATTCTCTGCAATTCCACTTGCTTGTCTCAAGCTGTCTTGTATTAAATATGTTGTTTCCCCCTCATAAACAAGAGCCTCTTCTTAATTGGCATGGTTATAATGCTCATTTAATATGGGGCAGCTGCTTTCAGGTTCCTCCAAATCAGTGAGGCCAGTACCTCTGTGTTCCATGTTCCCAATCTGCCATCCTAACTGATACTTGAACATATTATTCACATTTTACATGTCTCCTGATTGTGAGCAGTCTCTTTGCTAACATCTTTTCCTGTGGACAAGTCACTAGGAACATCTTACTTTAAACATTTGCTCTCAATCTGCTATTTAGGAACTTTGTGGTAGGTGGGGTACATGAATGCTTAGAACGAAATAAAACATTCTAGGCACTGAAAGGTAAAACTGAGTGTTGTGCCTTAGATCTGTGATCCCAGCGAAGGATGATGAGTCAGGAGCTTTTCAGTTTTAAATTACTTTGGACTACAAAGCCAAGTCCCATAAGAAGGATGCCTATGGAGGGGTGAAACTATAAATCAACTCAACAACAACAATAACAACAAAAACCCTTACAGGTTAACTTAAAAAATGTTCAAAAAGGGTACTAGAAAGTTTGCTCACTGGTGAAAAGCTTGTATTGCTCTTCGAGAGTTCCTGAGTTTGATTTTCAGCATCCATATCCGGTTTCTCAAGGTTACCTATAACTCCAACTCCATCCAGGGGGATCCCACACACCTCTGGCCTCTGCAGAAAAATTCACTCATGCGCAATACCCTCCCTCACACACACATACCTAAGAGTAATAAAAAAATAAAATGAAGACTGCAAGATTCATAACCATGTAGAGTTAGTTATACAGGGTGAATTAGAAATATATTTTTTAAATTCAAAAGATTTTTGTTAAAAGAGGATATGCAAACTGTCCAGATGTGGGAGTATATACTTTCAATCCTAGCATACAGGAGGCAGAGGCAGGCAAATTTCTGTGATTTCCAGACCAACCAGTATTTCATAGTAAGATTTTATATGCTGGAGAAATGGCTCAGCAGTTAAAAGTATTTACCACCCTTTCGTAGAATTAGGGTTCAGTTCTCAGCACCAAGGATGCAGTGCCCCTGTTGACCACAGAACACATGCTCACTTTTATAGACAAATGCATATGCAGGTGCACAGACATACATAAATAAAATAAAATGCCTCTGCCTCCCAAGTACTGGGATTAAAGGTGTGTGCCACCACCACCTGGCTTCAATCTTTTTTTTAAAAAAAGGTTCTCAGTCACTTAAAAATCTTGATTTGCCCAACCACTAGCCCCCAGAGCGGTTTCACTGAGACTCGAACCACTGGATTCAAAGCCCAGAGTGCTAACCATTACACCATGAGACCAGTGCAGCAACAGGCTTCAATTACAAGCTATTTATAGACAGCCATTACACCATGAGCCCACCCCGTACTATACGTCAATTGTATAGACAACTATACAACTCTACAACGTATATAATTGTATAGACAACTCTACAATGTATATAACTATACATTCTAGACAACTACAGTTTCAGAACAGCCATGTTACATGCTCAGTTTATGGCTGTAGACGAAATTTGATTACATTTCCTGACCTTTAGGTTGATAGTAGGCATTCTCACCCAACTTAGATAACCAGATCTTAAAATTTTTTTTGGTGTTTTTTTTGTTTTGTTTTGTTTTTTGTTTTGTTTTGTTTTTTGTTTTGTTTTTGTTTGTTTGTGGGTTTTGTTGTGGTTTTTGTTTGTTTGTTTGTTTGTGGGTTTTGTTGTGGTTTTTGTTTGTTTGTTTGTTTGTGGGTTTTGTTGTGGTTTTTGTTTGTTTGTTTGTGGGTTTTGTTGTGGTTTTTGTTTGTTTGTTTGTTTGTGGGTTNTTTTGTTGTGGTTTTTGTTTGTTTATTTGTTTGTGGGTTTTTGTTGTGGTTTTTTGTTTGTTTATTTGTTTGTGGGTTTTTGTTGTGGTTTTGTTTGTTTGTTTGTGGGTTTTGTTGTGGTTTTTTTGTTTGTTTGTTTGTTTGTGGGTTTTGTTGTGGTTTTTGTTTGTTTGTGGGTTTTGTTGTGGTTTTGTTTGTTTGTGGGTTTTGTTGTGGTTTTGTTTGTTTGTTTGTTTGTGGGTTTTGTTGTGGTTTTTGTTTGTTTGTTCGTTTGTTTGTGGGTTTTTGTGGTGTTTTTTTTTTTTTTTTGGTTGATTTTAGTTTTAGTTTGGTTGATTTGTTTTGTTTTGTTTGTCTGTTTGTTTTTTGAAACAGCGTTTCTCCTTGTAGTACTGGCTGTCCTAGAAGTCTCTCTATAGACAAGGCTGGCCTCCTGAGTGCTAGGATTAAAGGTGTGCACTGCTACTGCCCAGCAAAAGCCATCCTTTGATGGCTTTGGCAACCAAGGTATGAGAAATCACAAAGCACTGTATTTGCAATGAAGTGTGCCTATCAGTGGCTGTCTAGGTTGTCTGTCTCCTGTAATTTTTTTCAGCTGCTCTTCATACACATCCGCATTCTGGGCAAGGAAAAATGCATCTAAATGTGGAATTAGGATAGCAGTTTACTTTCTTTTCATTTCAATTCTAAAAGCTTTCTTTTCCTTCTGCAGTGACGATAACACCCTAAACCAAAGTGGAGGTAGAGTCTTGATTTTTTTTTTAGTAGAGCAACTGCCTTAAAAACCTGTTGGAGGAACATATTTAGGTTCCTAAATATGGTAGCTGGTGGATGTGAGCTGGAAAGCAGTTTTCTCAGGGACGAAAACAGGCAGATGCCTGACTGCACAATCATGGGGGGTGTTGGGTATATTTTAACATGCTGGGGCTGCTGAGATATTTGAGAGTGAAGAAGCTACTAAAGCAGCTATGACACTAAATTAAGCCATGCACATGGAGTGGTTCAGCCAAACAACGTTGGTGATACAAGAACTGAATTTAAGGACAAAGAAGAATTTGAGGAGGGCAAGAGTAGTCTTGGATATGGGTAGAAGTAGGTACTACTGGCTTAAGGGGGGCCAAATACAAATAGTACTTTAGTTAAGGGGAGAATGGAGCTCTGCCATCCTGCCATCCTCTGCAGAAATAGATAAAGATCAGGGTTGCACAAGCAGGCTCTGGCTTCATTACCAGAAGGTCTGGGTCTCTAGAAATTCTTTTGCGTAATGAACTTGAGAATATAAAAGTGGCTACAGGAGTGGGAGAAATGACTCAGTGCTTAAGAGCAGTTGTTATAGCTGAAGAGGACCCTGGTTCAGTTCCCAGTATGGCAGCTATCTATAACTACATTTCCAGGGGGATCTGTTGTTCTCTTCTGGCCTCTATGGCCAGAAGATACTGCATGTGCATGGTGAATGTACTTGTATGCAAAATTTGTATAATGCAACTTTTCTAACTGATGCTTGCTTGCTTGATTGCTCCTCCCTCCCTCCCTCCCTCCCTCCCTCCCTCCCTCCCTCCGTCCCTCCGTCCCTCCCTCCCTCCCTCCATTCTTTCCTTCCTTTCTTTTTGAGACAGGGTTTCTCTGTATAGCCCTGGCTGTTCTGAGACTCACTTTGTAGACCAGGCTGGCTTGAACTCAGAGACCCACCTGCTTCTGCCTCCTGGGTGCCAGGATTAAAGGTGTGCACTACCACCATCCAGCTTCATGTTGCATTCTTCAATAAGACCAAAGACTGGGCAAGTGGTCTATTCCCTTATCCTCAGAGATATGTTTCTTATAATTAATTTTTTCAATGATTTCATTTTATGTGCATGGATGTTTTGGCTACATCTCTGTCTGTTCTCTGTGTGCACGCCTGATGTCCGTAGAGGCCAGAAGAGTTCCAGTTCCCTGGAACTGGAGTTAACAGAACTTGTTAGCCATTATTTAGGTGCTGAAAATGGTGCCAGTATCCTCTAGAAGAGCAGCCAGTGCTTTTAACTCCTGACTCACCTCTGTAGTCTCACTTTTTTCTTACTTAATAGAGCCTTACTATGTAGGCCAGATAGGTCTTCAATTCAAAATCCTCCTAACTTGACCTTTGAAGTTTTAGTATTGCTAGTATGTGCATGCATGAACAGCTCTATAATTACTTTTTCTGGCATTGAGGAGGGATAGAAAGACAAAGAAAAATAGGAGGGGAAACAGACTAACAATGGAGTCTACCTAAAGTCTCTTGTTAGCAGTGAGTAAGAATTTTAGAACAATTAACATTTGCTGTGAAGATTGTTTGTATAGAGACAATGTTCCTTTTTTTTTTCATACCAGAAATTGAGCCTAGGGTCTCATGCATGCTCAGAAACCATTCTACCACTGAGCCACATTCCCAATCCCCAATATTCCTTCTAGAGAGAAATCTTTTCTTATTTTTTTTTATATTTTTATTTTTTAGGGTGTTTTGGTTTGGTTTGGTTTGGTTTTTGGTTTTTTGAGACAGGGTTTCTCTGTGTAGCCCTGGCTGTCCTGGAACTCACTCTGTAGACCAGGCTGGCCTCAAACTCAGAAATCCACCTGCCTCTGCCTCCCAAGTGCTGGGATTAAAGGAGTGCACCACCACTGCCTGGCCGAGAAATATTTTCAAATGAGAATGTTAAAATAGCAATAAAATAGACTTAAGGCTTGAAAATGCATAAGATTAAGTGAGGCATTTTTTTTTCTACATTTAAACCTGAGATTTTCTGGGACTCTCATAAAACAGACTCTAAAGCTCAGTGTAACCCTCATGACTTAGGTTTTACCTCATCAGCTGTACTTCTATTTAATACATATCAGGATCTCACCTAAAGCCCTTAGCAACCCTTTGAAATATAACTTCAGAACCCACCAAAATCTTATTTATACACACAAATAACATTATCACCTAATACTATGGTCTCTTACTTGGTTTTGGTATTTGAGACAGCGTAGTGGAGGCTGGCATTGATCTCCTTACTTGACCTACCCCAGTCCTGCTACCATCATTTTAATATCAGACTGTTTTAGATGTGTGTGTATGTGTGTGTGTGAGAGAGAGATGTGTGAGGGTACCAGACGAGGGTCCTTGGAAGTGAAGTTGCAAGAATTTATGAGCCACCTGATGTGGGTGCTGGAAACTGAACGTGAGTCTCTTGGAAGAGGAGCTAGAACTCTTTAATCACTAAGCCATCTCTCTAGCCCCAGACTGTTTTGTGAGACAAGGTCTCATTATATGGCCCAGACTAGCCTCTCATTTGTGATCTTCCTACCTCAGCCTACCACATGCTGGAATTGCAAGTGTACATCAGCATGGTTGGATGGCTGAGATCAGACTTTTGACTGACAGGAATGTGCAATGCAGCTAGCCTAGAAGCTGAAATGCCCTGAGTCATGAATTCCTGTCCTTTCTGAACCAAGAGGAAGGAGAAATGTTGAGGAAAGAATGGGAAATGGCATACATTTAGGTCATCTTTTATGTCTAGAACATGGAGACAGTTTTACTGTCCCCTATGAGGGACTTGTAAGAAAAAAGGGCCAAGTAATATATAAAGGTTGAGATATCAGAATTGCACCAGACTTCTCAACAGAGATTCTAAAAGCCAGAATATCCTGGACAGATATCTTGCAGACTCTATTAGACCACAGACACCAGCCCAGACTACTATACCCAGCAAAACTCTCAATCACCAAGATGTTCCATGACAAAACCAAACTTAATATCTTTCTACTAATCCAGGCCTACAGAGGATACTAAAAAGAAAACTCCAACACAAGGAGGGTAACTACATCCAAGAAAGCACAAGAAATTAATCATCTCACAACAAACCCTAAAGAAGAGAATCACACACACATACCACCCCAAAGGAAAAAATAACAGGAACTAACAATCATTGATTATTAATATTTCTCAACATCAATGGACTCAGTACACACACACACACACACACACACACACACACACACACACAGGCTAGCATAGTAAATATATAAACAAGATTCATCATTCTGCTGAATACAAGAAACACAAAGATAGACACTACTCAGCAACAAAGATAGACACTACGTCAGAGTAAAGGGCAGGAATAAAGTTTTCCAAGCAAATTGTCCCAAGAAACAAGTGAAGTAGCCATTCTAATATCCAATAAAATAACTCCTTGCATTCTATCAGTTCACCATGGACTAAGGCTAGACTTGAAAAACAACAGAGGCCATCTTTCCTCTGAGCCCAGCAGATGCAGCTAGGGCCTGTCCTGCGCTTCACACACCCCAGGACTTTAAGATCAATCGCATCGGGGTTACGCGTGAGTGCAGTGCAGAGGTGGTGTTGGAAGCAGTGGGTCAGCAGTTGCCACCAGGGGCAGGATCCAAGAACTCTGCCCCACCGGAGGCTGGGCCTCTCCCAGCCAGAGCACCCTCCACCCCACCATTTTCCTCTGAGCCCAGCAACTCCAGGACTTTAAGATCAGGAGCTCAAGGCTCGGGCCTCAGGTGCTGTGCACTCTCTTAGGCTCCTCCGGGACCCTCCAAGCTATCTGGGGACCTCAAGTGAGCAGGGGGACAAAGCCTCTGTTCTAGCCCAATCTCGTGGAACCTAAGACACCAGCAGCGAGATTGATAGTGGCCCAGGGCAGAACAGCCCCTCCCTTCCGGTCTGGTCCGGCCAGCCCAGCACCAGCTCAGGGCTCGGGCCACAGGTGCTGTGCACTCTCCTAGGCTCTTTCGGGACTCCCCAAGCTATCTTGGGACCTGAGGTGAGCAGGGGAACACAGCCTCTGTTCCGGCCCAATCTCGTGGAACTTGAGACATCAGCCAGGAGATTGATAAAGGCCCAGGGCAGAACAGCGGGTCCTTTCTGGTCTGCACCAAAGCCAGGTCTCCTCGGACAGAGATGGCAGGAGGCAAGCGCAAGAACAGAAGCAACAGAATCCAAGGGTACTTGGCATCACCAGACCCAAACTCACCCACCACATCAAGTCCTAGATACAACAGCACACCAGAAAAGCAGGACATGGATATAAAATCACTGGTCATGATGATGATAGAGGACTATAAGAAGGAAACACAGGAAAACAAAGATAAACAACTAGAAGCATTTATTTATTTATTTATTTTTTAAAGATTTATTTTATTTATTATATATAAGTACACTGTAGCTGTCTTCAGACCCTCCAGAAGAGGGCGCCAGATCCTGTTACGGATGGTTGTGAGCCACCATGTGGTTGCTGGGATTTGAACTTATCACCTTCGGAAGAGCAGTCGGGTGCTCTTACCCGCTGAGCCATCTCACCAGCCCCTAGAAGCATTTAAAGAGGAAAAACTTAGAGAGTTACAGGAAAACACAGATAAACAACTAAAAGCATTTAAAGAGGAAATACTGAGAGAGATACAGGAAAAGAATACCAAACAGGTGATGGAATAGAACAAAACCGTCCAGGACCTAAAAATGGAAGTAGAAACAATTAAGAAAAACCAAAAGGAGATAACCCTGGAGATAGAAACCATAGGAAAAAAATCAGGAACCATAGATATGAGCGTCAGTAACAGAATACAAGAGATAGAAGAGAGAATCTCAGGCACAGAAGATTCTATAGGGAGCATAGACAAGACAATCAAAGAAAATGCTAAATGCAAAAAGACCCTAACACAAAATATCCAGGAAATCCAGGACACAATGAGAAGACCAAAGTTAAGGATAATAGGAGTAGATGAGAAGGAAGACTATCAAACTAAAGGGACAGCAAATATCTTCAACAAAATAATAGAAGAAAACTTTCCATACCTAAAAAATGAGATGCCCATAAACATACAAGAAGCCTACAGAACTCCAAATAGGCTGGACCAGAAAAGAAATTCCTCTCGACACATAATAATCAGAACAACAAACGCACTAAATAAAGACAGAATATTAAAGGCAGCAAGGGAAAAAGGTCAAGTAACATATAAGGGCAGGCCTATCAGAATTGCTCCAGACTTCTCACCAGAGACTATGAAAGCCAGAAGATCATGGACAGAGATTATACAGACGCTAAGAGAACACAAATGCCAGCCCAGACTACTTTACCCAGCAAAACTCTCATTTACCATAGACAGAGAAACCAAAGTATTCCACGACAAATTCAAATTCACACAATATCTCTCCACAAATCCAGCCCTTCAAAAGATAATAACAGAAAAACACCAATACAAGAACGGAAACTCTGCCCTAGAGAAAGCAAGAAAGTAATCCTTCAACAAACCTAAAAGAAGACAGCCACAAGAACAGAATCCCAACTCTAAAAACAAAAATGACAGGAAGCAACAATTACTGTTCCTTAATATCGCTTAATATCAATGGACTCAATTCTCTGATAAAAAGGCATAGACTATCAGACTGGCTACACAAACAGGAC
>LR749821.1:150072-167391 GCA_902729485.2 Mus minutoides | reverse complement strand
ATGTCCCTCAACAGAGGAATGGATACAAAAAATTTGGTATATTTACACAATGGAATACTACTCAGCTATTAAAAACAATAAATATATGAAATTCCTAGGCAAATGGATGGATCTGGAGGCCATCATCCTGAGTGAAATAACCCATTCACAAAAGAACTCACATAACATGTACTCACTGATATGTGGATATTAGCCCAGATACCTAGACTACCCAAGATACAATTTACTAAACACATGATACTCAAGAAGAAGGAAGGTCAAAATGAGGACACGTCACCCCTTCCTAGAATTAAGAACAAAGCAGACATTGAAAGAGTTAAAGAGAACATTTGTGAAGCTGAATCCAAAGGATGGACCCAACGACTGTGGCTGCCAGGGATCTATCCCACAATCAGTCACCAAACATAGACACTATAGCATAGGCCAGCAAGATGGTGCTGAAAGGGCCCGGATATAGCTGTCTCGGGGGAAAATATACCAATGCCTGGCAAACATGGAGGTGGAAGCTCATGGTCAGCTATTAGATGGAACACAGGGTTCCCAAGGAAGAAGGAGCTAGAGAAAGTACCCTAGGAGCTGAAGGGGTCTTCAACCCTATATGTGGAAGAATATCCATGAACTAACTAGTACCCCCTGGGCTCGTGTCTCTAGCTGCATATATAGAAGAGGATGGCCTAGTTGGCCATCAGTGGGAAGAGAGGCCCCTTGGCTATGCAGACTTTATATGCCCCAATACTGGGGAATGCTGGGGCCAAGGGGTGCGAGCGGATGGGTAGGGGAGCAGGGCCGGGAGGGGGGAGGGTATAGGGAACTTTCTGGATAACACTTGAAATGTAAATGAAGAAAATATCTAATAAAAGTTGAAAAAAAAAGAAAAGAAAAACAACAGAAATAACAGAAAGCTCACATACTCATGGAAACCGATCAATTCTCTACTCAATGATAACTCAGTCAGGGAAGAAATGAAGAAATTAAAGACCTTCTAGAATTCAGTGAAAACACAACATTCCTAAACTTATGGGACACAATAAAAGCAGTGTTAAGAGAAAAATTCATAGCACTGAGTGCCTTCATAAAGAAATTAGAGAGATCCTATACTAGCAACTTCACAGCACATTTGAAAGCTCTAGAAGAAAAAGAAGCAAACACACCCTAGAAGAGTACATGGCAGGAAATAGTCAAACTCGGGACTAAAATCAACCAATTATAAACAAATAAACAAACAAAAAAAATACAAAGATCAACAAAACCAAGAACTGGTTCTTTGAGAAAATCAAGAAGATATTTAAACCCCTAGCCAAACTAACTAAAGGGCACAGTGCCAGTATCCAATTAACAAAACCAGAAATGAAAAGGGAGACATAACAACAGAAACTGAGGAAATTCGAAAAATCATCAGATACTACTACAAAAGTCTATACATGACCAAAAAAAAAAAAAAAATCTATACAAAGTGGATGATTTTCTAGACAGATATCACATACCAATGTTAAATCAAGATTAGGTAAACTATCTAAACAATCTCATAACCACTAAGGAAGTAGAAGCACTCATTAGCAACCTCCCATCAAAAAAAAAAAAAAAAAAAAAAAAAAAAAAAAAAAAAAAAAAAAAAAAAAAAAAAAAAAAAAAAAAAAAAAAAAAAAAAAAAAAAAAAAAAAAAGCAAAGCTCAGGGCTAGATGGTTTAAGTGCAGAATTCTACAAGACCTTCAAAGCAGCTATTATCAGTACTCATCACACTATTCTGCAGAATAGAAACAGAAAGAACACTACCTAATCCATTCTATGAGGCCACAGTTAACCTGGTATCTAAACCACACAAAGACCCAACAAAGAAATAGAACTTCAGACCATTTTTGCTTATGAATATCGAAGGAAAAAAAAAACCTCAATAAAACTCAATAAAATTCTCACAAATCGAATCCAAGAATACATAAAAAATATCATTCACTACTATCAAGTAGGCTTCATCTCAGGGATGCAGGGATGGTTCAATATAAAAAAAAAACAAAAAAACATAAACAGTCAATTTCATCCTCTATATAATCAAACTGAAAGAAAAAAAAATCACATAATCATCTCATTAGATGCTGAAAATCCTTTGGCAAATCCTTCATGTTAAAAGTCTTGGAGAGATCAGGAGTTAAAAGTATATACCTAAACATAATGAAAGCAATATATAGCAAACCATAGCCAACATCAAATTAAATGGAAAGCAATCCTACTAAAATTAGGGACAAGGCAAGGCTGCCCACTCTCTTAGGTTTTATTCAATATAGGATTTGAAGTTCTAGCTAGAGCAATAAGACAACAAAACAATTTCTGGAGGAATCACTACCCCTGATCTCAAGCTATACTACAGAGCAATGGTGATAAAAGTTGCATGGTACAGATAGACAGGTTATCAATGAAATAGAATCGAAGACCCAGAAATAAAACTACACAACTATGGACACTCCATCTTTGACAAAGAAGGGAAAACCATACAATGGGGACAAGAAAAAAAGAAAGAAAGAAAGCATTGTCAATAAATGGTGCTGGTCTAACTGGATGTCTGCATTTAGAAGAATGCAAATTGATCCATTTTTATCATCTTGTACAAAGCTCAAGTTGAAGTGGATCAAGATCCTCAACATAAATCCAGACACACTGAAACTAATAGAAGAGAATTGGGGAAGAGCCTTGAACTCATTGGCACAGGGGAAATTTCCTAAACAGAATACTAATGAAGCTCTAAGCTCAGGCTCTAAGATCAACAATTGATAAGTGGGACCTCTTGAAACTGAAAAGCTTCTGTAAGGCAAAGGACACTGTCAATAGGACAAAATGGCAGCCTAAAGATATTCACTAACCCTACATCTAATAGAGGGCTAATATCCAAAATATATAAAGAACTCAAGAAGTTAGACTCCAAAAAATTCCCATAAATAACCCAGTGTTAAAATGGGATACAGAACTAAACAGAGAATGCTCAACAGAGGAATTTTGAATGACCAAGAATCACTTAAAGAAATGTTCAACATCCTTAGTTTTCAGGGAAATGCAAATCAAAACAATCAGGAGATTCCACCTTACACTAATCAGAATGGCTAAGATAAAAAAAACAAAAAACAAAACAAACAAACAAACAAAAAACCTCAAGTGACAGCAGATTCTGGTGAGGAGGTGGAGAAAGAGGAACACTCCTCCATTGCTGGTGGGATTGCAAACTGGTACAACCACTCTGGAAATCAATCTTGCAGTTTCTCAGAAATCTGGAAATAGTTCTACATGAAGACACAAGTATCCCATTCCTTTTGCACCCAAAAGATGCCCCACTATTTCACAAGCACACATGTTCCACTATGTTCATAGCAGCCTTATTAGTAATAACCAGAAACTAAGAATCAACTCAGATGTCCCTCAACCAAAGAATGGACACACAAAATGTAGTTTATTTACACAATGAGTTACTATTCAGCTATTTAAAATGAAGACATCATGAATTTATCAGGCAAATGGATGGAACTAGAAAATATTACCCTGAGGGATGTAACACAGACCACAAAAGACAGGTATGGTATATACTCACTGGCAAGTGGATATTAGCCAAAAAGTACAGAATACCCATTATATACTCCACATACCCTGAGATGTTAAACAAGAAGGAAGGTCCAAGTGGGGATGCTTCAATCCCACTTAGAAGGGGTAACAAAAGAATCATGAGAAGCAGAGGTAGGAACGTGGGTGGGAGTGGGGATGGGAAAAGGGAGCAGGATCAAGTATAGGGGGGAGACAGGAGAGAGGCCCAGAGGGACAAGAGAATTAATGGAAATCTAAAGCTGCTGGAGGTGGGGGGTAAGGGAGCGAATCCTCTAGAAAGTCCCAGAGACCTTAAATGGGATAGGCTCCCAGGACTCAATGTGGGTGACCTTAGCCCAAATGCCCAACAGTGAGTATATGGAACCTCCAGGAGACAGACAGGACCCCCAGTGGAGGAATGGGGACACAAACTCACCTATGAAACTTTTGACCCCAAATTGCTCCTGTCTAAAAGAAATGCTGGTGGCAGAGGGGGGTTGGAGCAAAGACTGAAGGAATGACTGATGAGTGACTAGCCACACTCAGGGATTCATCCCAGTGGTGGACACCAATCCCTGACACTATTACTGATGCTATGTTATGTTTGCAGACAGGAGTCTAGCATGGCTGTCCTCTGAGAGGCTCTACCAGCAGCTGACTGAAACAGATGCAGATAGAGCCAAGCTTTGAACAGGGACCCCTATGGAAGAGTTAGGGAAAGGATTGAAGGAGCTGAAGGGGATGGTAACCCCCAAAGTAAGATCAACAGTGTTAACTATCGTGGATACCTGGGAGCTCCCTGAGACTAAGCCACCAATGAAAGAGTATACACGGACTGGACTGAGGCCTCCAACACATATGTAGCAGAGGGTTACCTTGTCTGGCCTTATTGGGAGAGGATGTGCCTAATCTTGTAGAGACTTGATGTTCCAGGGTAAAGGGAGATGGGGTGGGGGTGGGGGCACCCTCTAAGAGGCAAAGGGGAGGGGCATAGGGGAAGAAGTCTGTGAGAGGGGACCAGGAGGGTGTAACACTTGGGATGTAAATAAATAATTAATTAATAAAATATCTTTAAAAACATATCTTGATCTGATGTACTTCCAACTCCCATTATACTCCCAACACATGCCCCCACCTTCATGTCTTTTTTTTTTAATTCACTGAGTCCAATTAGTGTTGCCATCTGGATTAGTGACTGCTCTTGTTGGTTTGATCTTGTGCAAGTGTTGGGCAGGCGACCATAGCTCAAGTGGAGATAATATGTCTCAGTACTCCTCCCCACCTCTGGCTCTTACATTCTTTTTGCCCTTTCCCCTGTGATATGGTCTGAGTTTTGGTGGGTTTAGATATGTCTTATTTACTGTTCTATTGCTGTGAGGAGACACTATGACCAAGGCAACTCATAAACTAAAGTGTTTAATTGGGAGCTTGCTTAGAGTTTCAACTGTGGTGTAGAGCACGATATCAGGCAGGCATGGTGCTAGAGTTTGCAAGTTGCAGAGAGAGTAAGGAGAGAGAGAGAGAGAGAGAGAGAGAGAGAGAGAGAGAGAGAGAAAGAGAGAGAGAGAGAGAGAGAGAGAGAAAGAATGGAGGGGGGAACCTCAAAGTTCAGCCCCAGTGACCAGTGACACACCTCCAAAAAGGCCATTCTTAATCTTTCCCAAAAGTTCACCAACTGGGGAAACATTGAAGCATATGTGCCTGTGAAACCCATTCTCATTCTTTTTTTTTAAAAAAATTAGATATTTTCTTTACATTTCAAATGCTATCCTGAAAGTTCCCTATACCCTCCCCCATCCCTGTTCCCCTACCCGCCTACTCCCACTTCTTGTCCCTGGCGTTCCCGTGTACTGGGGCATATAAAGTTTGTAAGACCAAGGGGCCTCTCTTCCCAATGATAGCCGACTAGGCCATCTTCTGCTACATATGCAGCTAGAGACATGAGCTTTGGGGGGTACTGGTTAGTTCATATTGTTGTTCCAACTAAAGGGTTGTAGACCCCTTCAGCTCCTTGGGTAATTTCTCTAGCTCCTCCATTAGGGGCCCTGTGTTCCATCCTATAGATGACTATGAGCATCCCCTTCTGTACTAGCCTCACTCGAGATACCTATATCAGGGTCCTTTCAGCAAAATCTTGCTATCATATGCAATAGTGTCTGGGTTTGGTGGCTGATTATGGGATGGATCCATCGGTGGGGTAGTCTCTGGATGGTCCATCCTTTCGTCTTAGCTCCAAACTTTGTCTCTGTAACTCCCGTTCTCATTCTTACTACGACAATATAGATGCCCCGTTCGAGATCTGAGCCCTCAACAGTCACTTACTCTCAGCTCTTGGACCAATTATAAATCATTGTACTAACTGTTGCCCACTGAAGAAAGAAGGTTCTCTGGCCAACATTCAGAGCAGCAGTAATCTATGGCTATAACCATAAATATTTAGAAGGCAGTTTGATAACATGTCCTGTCTGCTTAAGAGAGCAACAGTGGTTGCTTCCCCATCCCTACCCCTGCGAAGGCCTGTGACTTCCCAAGCTGTGGACTTGGACTAGGTTTATACTGCCAGGCGTGAATTACAACCTGAGGCAGAGGCAGTCCTCAAACTCGAGCAGAAAGTATTTGTCTGTCTTCTGAGCCTTCATGGTACTATTGCCCCAGTGGTAACATCTTGCCTGCAGGGAAAAAGGTGTACGTTAGTTCCAGCTTGATTTTTTGATGTCTTATCACCAAAATTTGTTGTGTCTCCAGCAAAAATATTTTGCTATGTTGTTATGGCAGGTAACCAGAAGCAATGCCCATAGCCTGTGTTGTCTTAGGTCCAATTTCTAGGGAGGTATCTCATGCCTGGCATGGAGATTTTCATTTGATAACCCATGTCTTTTTTTGGGGGGGGGGTGTAGTATTGTTTACAATGCAGAATAGCTGTGCTCAAACTCCTCTATGAAAAATTATATTTTAAAATTAGCTTGCAAAGTAGTGTGTTTCCACAAGAGATTTTAATACAACTTTTAAACAAAGACTATTGATAAAACTGATAAAGAAAAAACCCACCAGAACAATGATTCATTCACTATTCATGAACAGAACCAAGGAATAGTTAGCTTAAGAAACTTTATCTTTTGTTGTTTGGTCTCGATATGTAGCCCTGGTTGTCTTGGAAATTTCAGTGAGACCAGGTTGACCTTGAACTCACAGAAATCTACATGCCTTTGTTGGTATTAAAAGTGTATTCCACTATGCCCAGCCAGAAACTGTATCTGTTCCCAATGCAAGTGTGCAAAAAGGACATCTCTTCATTATTGAAGAATTCCAACATTTGAATATACGACCTTTGTGCTTACACACAAGGATAATGTTGTGATATGCACTTTGTGGAGTTAAATTTGCAACAAAATGCATAAAATACATTATATTTATTTAAAATTATAATATAAATTCTGAAACTCTGTATAGCTTGTACCTCCAGAAATGCAAGTGATAGATAAATGAAAAACATAACAAGGAAAGTGTAAACAATAAAGATGCCAGGCATGGTGGCACGTGTTTGTTATTTCAGAACTTGGGAGAAGGAGAACACAAGTTTGATACTAATGATAATTATAATGATATTGACAATTTAATCTAGCAGGAAAAAACTCAAAAGTGAAATAGAAACCTCCAAATTAGTTGTTTTGATATATTTTTGGCATACAGAAGTCGTGTACTACAAGAACAGAATATGGGCAATTATATAATGAGACTCCATGCAAGACCATCAACTACTTGCTTCTGAAGTCTTGTATTACTGTAAATAGCTGCTCCTTTGAGGCATAGCTTCTTGAAAAATACTACACTCTCCCATTCATTTTCTGTTGAGGATTGCTCTTTTTGAAATCCTTAAAAGAACATAGCCAGTAAAATTTTCTCATCATCTGTGCAATATTTCTATGTTGTTTTGGGCATGAAAATTTATTTTATACTCATATGTAGACCACAGATTTGGCAAAATCGTACTGATGAGGCAGGCTCAGCAGGCTTGATGGCAAGCCTTACAACCTGAGTTTGGCTTTCAGGCCTTACAGAGTAGAAGGCGAGAACCAATTCCAGAAATTTGTCCTCTGACTTCCACTCCACCCATTCTCCAGGAAATTTATATGGCATGTACACAATAAATGCAATTTTTAAAACCCTAGAATAACAACAACATCAACAACAATAATAATACAGGTGATCAAACAGCAATACAGATCAAGAACTATAACTGTAGCTCTGATTTATTAAAAGTCCCTGGAATTTCATTAGCTGGAATGAATGAAGAAAAAAATGATACATTTATAACCTAGATTTCTCATCATTGGTACATTATATGCCCAGGCCTTTCCCCAGAATTAGTTTTTTATTTCTCTTCTATAGTGTGTTTTCAAGAGTTTAGCTTTCAGTATTTCCAGCATTTGGAATATTAACCTTTTGGTAGTTTTGAATGGGGGGTTTCAGACTTAAAGAATGTGGACCTTCTGTAATTTCAGCACTTGGGAATTACCGTATTGGGGGATTCTGATTGGTGCTGCAAATCAATAGACTTGTGTTCTGATGACATCCCATTGAGTGCAGGATGCCAGGAGTAGCTGGCCTACACAAAATAGACTCTATGTTGCCAGTGTTTGCTTTTTGTATTTTTTGTCTTACTGTGTTTTTTTTGTGTGTGTGTGTGTGTTTGTCTTGATTTTCATTATTTGTTTTTGTTTGGGAAAGGAAGGGAAGGAAGGAGGGGAGGGAGGGAGAGAGGAAAATAGAGTTGGGTGTGTAGGAAAGCATGAAGGCTCTAGGAGAAGTTGGGAGAAAGAAAATACTATGATCAAAATATATTCGCGTGAAAAATGTTAATTTGAAAAAAGAAAGAAGCCAGGCGTGGTGGCGCAAACCTTTAATCCCAGCACTCGGGAGGCAGAGGCAGGCGGATTTCTGAGTTTGAGGCCAGCATGGTCTACAAAGTGAGTTCCAGGACAGCCAGGGCTACACAGAGAAACCCTGTCTGGAAAAACAACAACAACAACAACAAAAAGAAAGAAAGAAAAAGAAAAAAGAAAGAAATTGAAAGTAGGCAGGAACAAAGGTAATAATGTGCAAAACCTTAAATGAGATTTGGGCCATGGTAGATGTTGTATTTTATAAAAAGATAAAGAGAAGGAATATATCTGGTAGATGTGCAGTCAGATGTGTGGGAAGAGGGTGCCTCTGCGGGTCCATGCTGAGGTATCCTTTCCCAGCCACAGGAACGAAGTACTGTGGTATAGTATAGAATACAGCTTATTCAGGACATGCGGAGGGGAGGGGAGACAGTAGAGACAGAGAAAGAGAGAGGGGGGGAGAAAAGAGAGAGGAGAGAGGAGAGAGAGAGAGAGAGAGAGAGAGAGAGAGAGAGAGAGAGAGAGAGAGAGAGAGAGAGAGAGAGAGAGAGAGAGAGAGAGAGAGAGAGAGAGAGAGAAAGGATTAGAGGCTGGCCATGAGAAAGAGGGGAGCAGGAGCAAGAGGGCAGAGCAAGAACAAGAAAGCAAGAGAGAGGAGGGGGCAAACAGCCTTTTTATAGTCAGCCAGGCAAGCCTGGCTGTTGCCAGGTAACAGTGGGGCGGAGCCTAGACAAAATGCCAACAGTAGAGGCTTTGTTCTTTTTAGGTTTGAAGTATTAATTTCCCACAATCAGACCTGTATACTGAAAACACCAGCTGCAGTTTGGAGAAGGGGAGCAAGAATGCAGGACAAAACTATTTGAGCTTCTGTATGGTTACATGCAGTGGTGTGAAACCCTCCATTTTTCCGCCCACTCCCCCGGCCCCGCCCCTGTTTCCTCTGCACCTTCTCTTTCTGCTCTATGTCCTGAGAAGTTAAACTGGTGTTAACTGTAGGACATCATCCTTTCCTCTCAAGCTTCTGAGTTTGGCCAATGGAAAACTCCTGATATTCCCACCATGTATGTGCAAATTAAATAGATGTTATGAGTTCTTAGCTGAAAATGACAATATTTATTGTATTTTAGTTTTCCTCTTCTTCTTCTTCTTGTTCTTCTTGTTCTTGTTCTTCTTCTTCTTCCTCTTCTTTTTCCTCTTCTCCTCCTCCTCCTTCTTCTATATTTTCTTTATTTACATTTCAAATGTTTTCCCCTTTCTAGGTCTCCCCTTCTGAAACCCCCTCTCCCATCCTCACTCTCCCTGCCTCTATGAGGGTGCTCCCCCACCCACTCACTCCCATCCTCCCACCCTGATTTTCCCCTACACTGTGGCATCCACACCCTCAAGCCCGAGGTCTTTCCCCCCACTGATGTCCAACAAGGCCATCTTCTGCCACATATGTGTCCAGAGCCATGGCTCGCTCCATGTGTATTCTTTGGTTGGTGGTCCATTACTCGGAAACTCCAGGGGAGGGCACCTGGCCTGTTGACACTGTTGCTCCCTCCATGAGGCTGCAAACCCCTTCAGCTCCTTCAGTCCCTTCTTCAACTCCTCCATTGAGGACCCCCAAGCTCAGTCCAATAGTTGGCTGTGAACTTCCATCTTTTTGAACTTTGTCAGGCTCTGGCAGAGCCTCTTAGGAGACAGCCATATCAGGCTTCCATTAGCAAGCACTTCCCGGTATCCATGGTATCCACAGTAGTGTCTGGGTTTGGTGTCTGTATGTGGAATGGATCCCCAGGTGGGGCAGTCTCTGGATGGCCTTTCCTTCAGTCTCTGCTCCACAAGGACATAGACTTCTTAGCAGTGATGTTACATTACAGTTCAGAATTTAGCACTACATTCAAAAAGTTTTTGTTTAATTGTCATTTAACTGGAGGAGTATTTTGATATACAGCAGGATAGTAGCAGAACACTTAGGTGATAGGAACAAGAGGGATTAATTTGGGGAAGGTGAGGCATGCTAGGAATAGATCAACAGGAAGGAAACTGTAGTAGGCAGAGTAATACCCACTCCACCACAGGGTGTCTGAGAACCTGTCATGGAAAGGACGACTTTTTGTAGATGAGATAGAGTTAAAGTGTAATTGAGAAAGAATCCTAAATTAGTTGGGTTGCCCTCACACACACACACACACACACACACACACACACACACACACATATACTATAGCATTTGCACATACACAAATAAAATAAATAAATAAAATAAAAATTTAAAGAGTGTCTCTTTAAAAATATATTATAAGATGTAGAGGCATTATTAATAGATAACATGAGAAAGAACTCTTTCTAGATGCTCTTATTAAACTTCATGTATTTACCAAATGCTCCACAATGAATTTGTAGTTTTCTAATCAAATATAAATACAAGAAAAAAGTAACATGTTTATAGTTTTAAGATTCTATGATAACAATAACTGCTAGATTTATCAGAAACCTAGAACAAAATCTTGCTTTATAATGTAAACATTTTTCTTTTTCTGGAAATCAGAATTGGCCAGTTTCTGATAGATCTAGCATTGGCCTTTGGTATGACTGAACATTTCCTCTTGGCATCATGTTTAAATGATTCTGAAGAGCCTATTCGTCTGCTATGGAAGAAAATAATTAAGTTAATCAAAGCCCCAGTCCAGAGGGACACCAAATAAAGTGAATTCTTGGAAAGCCTCAAGTTAAAGGATGCTCTGGAAAATCTAAATTTTTCTTTATTGCACTGTGGGTTTAGCTCTACCTCCTACTAAAGGGAAGAATAACCCCTCTCTAGAAATCTTTCAAAATCGAATTTTGTTTTTTTTCACTGAGCTTATTTTTGGCAGATACAGAAAACAAAAATGGTCCATATTTATGAGATAACAGATGATGATGTTTCATTATGTGCATAAATTGCATAGTGTTTAAATCAGGTTAAACACATTTATCTCCAGAAATGTTTATCATTTATTTATGGTGAAAATACTGAAAAATCCCTTTTTCTGAGTTGTTGAGATGGCTCAGCAGTAAAGAGATTTGCTGTGCTAAGTATGCCAACTTGAATTCAACCCCTGGAATCAATGTACACATGGAAGGACAGAAGCTGTTCTCTGGCATCCACATGTGGAACTCCTCATAATGCATTTATCCATGATGGTGGTGGTGGTTATGGTGATGATACATACGTCTCTTTTTTCTAATTTAAAAATAATGAAGAGTAAATTATTGTTATCTATACTCATCCAACTCTACAATAATACATTGGGCTCAGTTTTTGGTCCATTCTCTGCTTCAGGTCTGCCCTAAGTTTCTGTAGTAATCTGAACACATATTTATTATACACCCCCTCCTATTGTGATAAAATTATATTCTTCCCACTAGACTATGGTAGAAACCAACATGAACTGCTCAAATTCACCAGCAGCAGGAAGGGTGGTAAACCCCTTCAAGGGCTGCTTTTGTTAGAGAGAGTCCTCTTGTACTAGGTCATGTGCTATAGAGTTCCCTCTCCCTCTCATGTTCCTTCCTAGAAGTTCACAGTCTATGGCTGGTCAGGCTGGAGATTTTAGATTGATTCATGTTCAGATGGGCAGTTCTTGCCCCAGAGCCCTCCACAGACTTGTGTAGCAGCCAGCAAATTCTCCTTTGTTCCAGTATCACACTCTTTCACACTCATCTTATAGATACTGCTTGCAAATTCCATTCCAAGGTCTGCTTTTGGAAAATCCAGACTAGAGAACAGGTTCTGAATTCCTGGTTTCATTTGCCGTTGTATTCATGACCCTTATCACCTTCTAAGTTTATAGTGCACGCTTGATAAATGCTGGTGGAACTGAACAGAGTGTTGTAAACTAAAACCACATAGGATTGTTCTCCTTTTCTCCTCTCTCTGTCACAGTCATAGGATGAAAATCATTGCGATGCTTTTTAATGTTGTTAGACAACTAATAAAGAAAAACAAAATAAATCGATGCTGAAATATCTTTAAGCAAGCCAATATAATCTTTATGTTATCTGTATAATCTAACATGATAATATTAGCATTTTAATATAGTATCAGACGTTGCCAATCTCTTTATATACTATTGAAGTAGAACCGTTGTTAAGCCCTGGGAAAATGTTTATTGCTGGTAGAAATGAAGGCGAACCCCGAAGTTCCTTTTAATATGAAGCATGCAGCATGAATTCTTAGTTACAGGTTTTCCTTATGACTCATCCTTGTTTGTTTGTTTGTTTGTTTTAACAGTGTGTTTAGCATAGAAATCAGGATGGGGGGGGATTGAAGGAAGCAGTGAAGAGGAGAAATAACAAGTTGCCAGCAATGTCAAGAGGCCTTGAGTGATGTGCTACTGTGAAATCATTTTTCATTGCAATTAGGATTGGAAAGAAAAGGAAAAGAAAAAAAAAAAAAGACAAGGTAGGCACCAAACAACATCCCTACCAGCAACGTCCTGAAGATGCCCCCTTTAAAGCCACGGGGGAAAAAAAAATCTATCTACTAATCAAGCATCATGGCTAATACAGAAGCTTTGATTTCCTATTTATAGGCAATAAATCAATATAAAGGCAATGAATTTTGTAGCTCAAAAGATGTTGAACCTCAAGAGATAGGGGCATTCAGACAAGGTCAGACACATTGCAGATAGTATAGCTTTGGCTGGGGGCAGGGGGAGGGGAGCAGTATTCAAATACTGGAAAGTGAGAAGAGGCAAATTGGGGTAATATTAGGAATCTGAGAGAAAGGATGTCTACTCATAAAAGCAAATTTATCAATTTGCAAAATAATATGTATCTTTAAAAATTTCGAAAAATTTGGTAAAAATAAATGATAGAATTTTCAAGCTTCTCCGAAATGTTTATTCAAAGCAGTATTTCAGCCCAAACTATAGCAGCTAAAAGGACAATTATTCCAGAAGCTGAAGGGAAGAAGGCTTAGGGTGCATCAGAAGAACCCAAAGGGATACTCTACCTTATACAGTAATGGTGGTCACATGATGTCAGGTATCTGGCAAACTATGATTCCAAATGTGTATGACACCAAGTAGTGCAAAAGTAATGCCAGTAAATAACAGTGTGCTGATACTGCTTCATTAATAGTAACACATGTACCATTCTTGTTATTTAAAAAATTACTTATTCTATGTATGTGAGTACACTGTAGCTGTCTTCAGACACACCAGAATAGGGCATCAGATTCCATTACGGATGGTTGTGGGCCACCATGTGGTTGCTGAGAATTGAACTCAGGTCTTCTGGAAGAGCAGTAAGTGCTCTTAACCTCTGAGTCATCTCTCCAACCCCCTGTACCATTCTTTTAATGCTTGTACCATTCTAATGCTAGACATTGATAGATGGATAGTGGGGGAAGGGCATATATAGGAAGTCTTAGTTTGTACTGTTTTTTTTCTATCATCTGAAAATGTCTGTGGCTGGATATTGCTCAGCTGATAAGAGCACTGCACTTCAGCTCCACAAATGCATGTGACACCCATGTGCACACAGCTACTTGTAAATAAAAATAAATCTTCAAAAACTGCTCAAAAAATAAAAACTATTTACCTAAAAACAAACCCCATTTCTGTCTAGATTAATAGTGCTAAAACTGAAATAAACACGTTTTCTATGGTCTTCTAGGAGCTCTTTGTCCTGTTGCTGGGCCCAAAAGTGTACACATTTACGTCTTCAGTGAATATTGACAAATTGACCTCCAGGAAGATTTTTTTATTTGTACACCCACTAATGGTGCAAAATGCAATTTCCTCACACCTTTGGCCATAGTACTTGGCTTTTTTGATGCTATTTTGGGAGGATGCTATTTTGAGAGAACACTTGGAAAGAGTTTCAGAAATGTATAATGAATTTTGCTTCCTTTAAGTTATAACAATAATAGTGGGTGGGAAAGTCATTTGTTTCTTTATTCACCCAATAGTTTAGGCACCGCAGGTAGCAACAATGAGCAGGTGACTGTGGATTAGAAGCTAGCAGTCACATCATTGAGGATTTAAAATTCTGTAAGGTGTGATGTCACTACAACCCTGCAATCTTAGCATATGAATGATAGTGGGAAGAACTTCATGAATTTAAGGATAGACATGGATAGACATGGTGAGTCTCTGGTCAACTTGAGTAGCTAAATAGTGAGGCTCTGTCTCAAAAAACACATAAACAAAGTGTAAACAAACCCAAAACACTCCAAACAAAACAAGCAAACCACCACAACAAAAAATTCTAAATACCTGTATAATCACGACTTCAGAAGAAACCAATACTGCATGAGAGAAAGGGTAGCAGTTGTTTATGGTACCTCACCCAAATCTGCTCATTCTCACCACTTCAGACTAACGTTGGCCTTACATTTTTCTTTGGCCTCCAAGGCTTACTTTACCATCCATGACCCAGCCAGAAGTACAAAGAAATTCATGCTTTCCTGGGAATATGGCTTAGCCAATGAATGACAGTATTCCATAGTATACTTTAGCTCTCTGGTCCCTTTTAAGAAACAGTTCTGAGGGGTGCGTGTGAGTGCCTTGTGGCCCTGTCAGGTTCCTTAGTGGAACAGAATTCCAATTGCTCATGGTGAAATCAGATGGTTTTGTTGTGCCTTTCTTCTTTTCTGCCTCACTTCCCCACTCTGAGGCTGAGTGTGTAATAAACTATTCGGCCTTTTGCCCTTGCTTCAGGGCCTGCTTCTGAAGGAGGCCAAATCTACAACTTAATGTACATTTGGTTGTTGAGACGGGATCTCACTATATAACTCAGGCTGGTCTCAAACTTGAGACCTTTCTTCTCTCTTGAGTTTGCTGGGATAACAGATATGCAAGACCATGCCCCATTAATGTAACCTGTACTCAAGGGCTTCTCTGGTGAATTGCCACATAAATAAGCCTTACTCCTATGCTCTTGCCAATCTTGGAAAATTACAATCCACTAATGATAGTGAATGCTATCATTTTTCTTCCAATATATCTCTGAGATTCAGAGAATTCATAATAAGCAGTGGAGTCTTAGCTTTAAATGATTAAAGGAAACTTGACAAACAGGTTTTTTTTTGTCACAATCATATTTATCCTCTCACAGCTTAAAAGGAATCTTGCCCTGAAGAGTAAAGGTTATTGTTCTCATTTGAATGTTGTGCTTTTTCCCTTTCCCATCTGAGGTGTGACAGATACATGTGCCCTTTGTTCTCTGGGACTTTTAATATGCAATAATTATCACACACAGAGTCCAGATCTATATCTTTATAACCCTCTCTCCTCTCTCCCGATTTCTGTGTTTAAATAACCCAAATGGTCTCTTTTCTTTTGTGTTATTCCGCCGGAGGAATGTGAGTACAAATATTTAGGCTTCATTGGATTCTCTAAACTTAAATCCATCTAACGATGAAACTGTAAAGATTTCTTTGTCCCCAGTGGATTGATTAAGCATGGAATTCCATAAAGCGACCAGAATCCTGTGAACTGTAAGGCAACAATATATTGAGTTAATTTGTTTCAACAAAACTTGGTAGATTCCATTATATGTAGTGACTATCAGATCTAGAGCAGTGACACTTTTTTACAGCAAAATGATTTCCTTTGAATGCCAGCATGCAAGCAGAAATTTTTTCAGATTTATTTTTTCATAACTTATATAATAATTGGTAGTCATTTTCATCCTTTATTCCTCTCTCTCATCCACATGCCTCTCCAACTGGAACCTTTCTCAACCAGTCCCCCTCCCAATTTCACATCTTCTTTTTGTATGTGGCCCATTGAGTTTAAGTAGTTTTTTGCCAGAGAATGAGTGGAAGATTATTTATTTGAGCAAGACCAGCTCATCAGTGGTTATACCACTGAAGAAAATGACCTCCCCCAACAATTGTTAACTTTTGAAAGTCTCTCAGGGGCTTCTTGCACCCAGGAATGATGAAATGTTTTAGAACCTAATGTGCATATCATCACAGCTGCAGTGGATTTGTGAATGCAACTGCTCTCTACTGTCTAGATGACATCTTTTGCTGTACACTTCCCCATCCTTTGTTTCTTACATTGCTCTATGATGTTCCCTGAACCATGAAAGGGGTTATATACCTATTTCAGACAGAGCTAAGCACTCCACCTCATTTATTCTTGGCACTTAGGCAAGTTATGGATTTCTGCATTATCTGCCGCTGGCCTGCTGCAGTGAGAAGTATTCTCTGATGAAAGCTGAGCACATCCCTTATCTGTGGGTATAAACACAGGCCTTTAGAAAGACAATCTGACAACTTGACCATTTATCAAAGCAATAGCAGTGGGCCCGTGATCTCCTCAGTCAGGCTCTCGACTAGTTTACCATCATATTTACTTAATGTATACCCTCTGCAGGTTTTGAGGCAGAGGGAGAATGTGTGTGTGTGTGTGTGTGTGTGTGTGTGTACTATGTAGTGTGTGGTGTATGTGGCATGGTGTATGTGTGTGTGTGTAGTGTGTGGTGTGTGTGGTATGGTTGTGTGTGTGTGTGTGTGTGCATGCACACGCGCACATTTAAAAAGAATGGATTAGTTAGAAATTGTATGGCTGAAACATATATACAATTTCAGAGGCAAAGAGATCTAAATCACTCTTAGCCTCATGCTATTCTCACAGGGGAAGTTTTTATTTGCAAAGGAAAATAAATTTTAAAAGGAGAGCTCTGGCAGCGGTAGGTAGGGGAGATTCTGGAGGGAGGTGCTTAGAGCATCCAATAAGGTCTAAAGCTACTCATGCTCCACACAAGTCTGGTATGTGGTTTGTTCTGCTGCAAAATAGAAGGTCATAGTTGTGGGGGGATAGCACAGGCAGAACAGAAGGAGTCATTTTGCATGCTAGACACTCTCCTGCTATAGTTAAATCTCCTGCTTGC
>LR749821.1:82572-147572 GCA_902729485.2 Mus minutoides | reverse complement strand
CTTCTGCTTCCTAAGTGCTGGGATCAAAGGTGGCCACCACACCTGGTGACAGGAGCTTTACAAATTGCTTTTGAGATACTGTGTTGCTGAGAAACTCCAGCAGGTCTTGAACTGAATAATAATTTCTTTTAAGGAAATTGGAATGAAAAGGACTTGGTTGTGAGTCTTAGCTCTATCTTTCCATCCCTGTGTCATTGAGCAAAGTGCTTTTCTCCTTTGAGATTACTTATCTTCTGAGAACCTAGATATCTCTCTATCAAACACTTCATAAAAATTAAGAGGCTCTGCCTAAGACTACCTGGTAATGTCTTGACAAAGAGTAGGAATCCTATAACTTGTTTCTTCCCTTCTTTGTCCTATTATTTTGTCTCATTTTAAAAAACAGGCACAAGATTTCCAAGAAAGTGAAATGATGAGTTATTTAGAATTGTTTTGTAAACTATACATAGTAGGCAGAACTGTGAGATGATGCCCCATGGCTCATATTTCTACATTATTTTCTCTAAAGAACATGAAAGGGCTATAAATATACCTCAATAACCTTTCACTATTATTTTATGTTAAATGGCATTGTTAACTTCAAAGGGTTATTAGCCTTAGCCTTAGTGGGTTGACCTAATCCAGTGAGATGATTAGAAGGCCAAAGTGTTTGTTCCCTGGCTGGTCGCAGGAAAGGAAGGTTTGGTTCAGGAGAAAGCAAACAGCTATGGGAATTGCCTGTGGAAATTTTCAAAAAGCTGACACATGGTCACTAGTCATCAATTAAGGGGAGAATGGTGATTTAAGATTTTCAACTACAAGGAAACAATCAGCCTAAATGAGAGAATCCCAGCTCTAGCCAATCAGCGTAGTGATGCCAGTTTGATGAGATGCCGGGAAGAAAAATCTAAGCACATCCTGTTAAGTTCCTAATGTACAGAACTTTGAAATAATATGTGCTGCTTCATAAGCCAGTAGGTTTGTGGTAACTCGTGGTACATCACTAGAAAACCAGTATGAATCCCATGTTTGTGAGATAAACAAGTATTGAGGTTGTATAGAGGCCAAAGAACACAAAAAAGTAGTATTTGCATATATTTTTCTTTATAAACATGTTTTTTTAAGGCCATTGATGCTTTTATTTTTTACTAAGAAGGTTTATTATATAAGATGTTCTTAAAGTATAGCTTTAAGTTCATAACTAGAGAGAAGTGCAGTTACTATAAATGTACAAAAGATGCATGCAAATATATTTTATACTTGTTTTGCTCTTTTATTTTTATGTGTGATTCTTTCTATTGTGGTACATTGTAATAACCACATCAGTGTCATAAAATGCTAGGAGCTCAGTGTTTCTGAGGTTGCTTCAGTAACTAACTGTGTAGCTTCTATACCTCTGGAATTATTATTTTTTTTTATTATTATTTTTTTCTGCATGCTTTTTCATGATATTTCCTGAGGCTCAGAAGGGGTGAAATAGATGTCCCATTTATGGCTATATAGTCGATTGTCATTTATTCTGTATACTTTGACCTGTTGTGAGTGCTTGCAGTCATGGCTGACCTCCAGAACAAGAAGTTTTTCTGATCAAAGTTGATGGCAGCACTAGACTATGGCATAAACAGTTGTTTGAAAGGTAATTTGTTAAGTACATCATTTACATTTAGCAACACCCCCCCAAAAAAAACCCCAACCAAATAAAACCATACCAACCAACCAACCAACAACTTTTAACTACTTCCAAACAACAACAACCACTAAGCCAAACAACAACTTCCCAACTACAACTTCCCAGCTTACAAATTCTCCAGCCATGGGTTTCTCACTGGTTTACAGTATTAAATATGAATGCCGTCTTGTGGAGCAGGCCTCACATCTAGCCAGATAGCAGTTTGTTATCCCCATAACAGGCTTGGCACTATTGCACACATGGGCTCATCTTGCCTGGTGAGCTGGTGTTATGACACACAAGGTCCACAGCTGAATAAGATTGTTGAAGAAAATTCTCCCATGAGTATTTCCCATCTTTTAACACAGCACTAGCATCACTTCATTAGATTATGAATTAATCTATTCAATGCTTATTTTCTCTCTCATACCCAATATTCTCAAGCACATGGCACCTTAATAGTCCTTCATTTTTACGATCTTACATTCATTACATGTCTATCTTATTGTTGTTTTGAAATGGGAGCTTGCTATATAGCTTAGTCTGGCTTTGGCCTCTACAAAAAAATCTAGGACTCCAGCTGTTCTAGGAATCAAGCTGTTCACCTGTATTCCTGGCCCCTTCACCTGCTTCTAAGACTGCTTTCCCCCTGTTTCTTAAGAAATTTTTGATTAATTGAGTAATTAACTAAACTATGTTTTTAACAACAAAATCTAGCCTTAAAAGCACTGGTAAGATTTTTGGTGATTAGAATTATTTCCTTCTATTATTATGAAATGGTAAAACTAGCTCTCAAATGAGTAGACTGGAAATTCCATGCTCTGATATGCTTCTTTACTGTCCACTCACATTGCAAGTGTTTAGTGTAGTCTTAATATCCTATAAAGATAATTGTTCATCTTAAATAAGATGAACAGCTAGTCAGGATTTTTCTAAAGAGAAAGCCATTAAGTAACTTGACTTTAACTGATACCAGTAATGCCCATAAGAACAAAATTATGAATCAGGAGAGCGTGCAGAAGCTTAATTTGAAAGTTTATGAAGGGTATAAGATGAGCTATTATATAGTAACAATTATCTGAGAGATAAAACTGATAGATCCTATAAATGCTTCAAGTGTGCTGGCTAAGACTTCATAACTTTTTGAATTATCATCAGTCTTTTTCTTTAAACCTCAAAAATTAAAACAATTATTATTCATTAAAATACATTTAATGAGAACAATATAATAAGCAGACATTCTTGTATGGTTATTAAAAATCAAGTTCATATTTAGGGTACAATATTTGTTTGAAATTTAAAATTATGATTTTGCATTCTGACTCTTCAGTGGAACATGGTGTCTTCTACATTGAGCTACATATATGAGCTATGAAATGATATAGTTTGCATGTGTCCTTGGGTAACATTTTTATTTTTAAATCAAAAAGATTGTTGGGGGAGCAAATTTTTAGATGGTGTTTTTATTTAAGATTGTTAATTCATTAACTGATTAGGAGCTTTTAATATACACCTGCTATATCTGGCACTTATTTTTTATTCTAAAGCTATTGATTGTTCAAAAATTAGTGTATATTTTGTGGGGGAAGCATAATATTTAAGGGTCTCACTCTGTGTAGCTCAGGCTGGCATGAAACTTGCAATCTCCCTGCTTTAGTCTCCTCTGTGCTAGGATTATGGGTGTGTTCCACCATGCCTGGAGAAAAATTAGCTTTTGATGGTTTATATTTACTAAATAAGGGAATGAAAGCATCAAAGCACCAGCAACCTGTTCCTGATAGTGGCCAATTTACATCCAGTTCATAGACTTCTATACCTCACTTTTTCCCTTTGGAGGTCAACGGATTGTACAATCAATTCTCCTAGCATCCATTTACACTTGATTAAGAACAGGTGGTAGTGTCTTCATTTCACAAATAAGAACGAGGTTAAATGATTTGCTGATGAGCAAGCAGCCCAACTGGCCTGGCAGCCCTTATGACTGCTCTCCCAGCCCAGTATTTCCTGCTCTGAACCAACATGTTTCTGCCCTTACAGCAAAGCTGGTTCTCATTATAAATCCCATGCTTGCCTTGATGAGGAAAATGGAAAGCTAGACAAGCAGGTCCTTCATCATCCTGTTTTCATCGGATTGCTTAAATAGTCACAGGCCAGAGTATTCACAAATGTATTTCTGTTTAGTTCTTTGTTCCTCCCTGTTGGCTCTCTATGTGAAGATGCTAGAAATAAATGGTATGGGCTATCATATTTGTATTTTTTACAAATGTCTCTGGAATGCTGTTATAATAACAAAATATAATTTTACAGGGAAGGGCTACCATGAGAGATTATTGACCCAATAGCATTGACCTAGCTAAGTGCCAAAGAGAAGATCTTTTATTCCATAAGTATTTCATGAAGTATGCTTCCTTTGTAACTATGTAAAGCTGCAAAGAAAGAAAGAGCTTTTATGCAGTCATGATTATAAAATAAGACTTTGCTGTAGAAACATCAAAACACCTCAGGATGGCATCCTGAAATCTGAGTAGCCCCACTGTGTTGTAAAATTGCAAATCGAGAGAAATAATTGCAAGCCTCACTTTAAAGATATCAAACACAAGAAGTTCATGCAAGCTGCCTCCCACTTCTCCAGCTGGCAGCATCACCACCAGAATCACAAACAACAGCAGGTAACTTTAGCAGAATATGTCACATCCAAAAGAAAAAAAAACGCAGTTGTACCAACAGAGAAGCAAAATTCAACAATTAAGCAACAATTAACAAATAAAGTGCCATCGATTCTATAAAGAATATTTGAAAAACTGTAACTGAACTTGGACAGGTGCACATTATCTTTGCTGAAAAAGAAAATGATTCAAAGACAGAAAACTCAGTGCTATCTAATGTGGTTAGGAAATGAAATGTTCCTATAAATCCAAATCTTTATCAACAGAAGCAAATACAACATTAATGAATCCCAACCCACAAATCCATGAGTTCAAGAAGCCAGATTCACATTTTTTTCTAAAATAACACTTCAGTCATTGGTGGGTTTCTCTTCCTTAAAAGACTCTTCACACTATGATCTTTCTTACCCATGGCCATGGTACTATATGGGGTTAAGTGTTCATCTGATCCTCTATGATAGCTCCATGCTGGGCATATTCTAACTTTGATGGTGTGAGGTGTGACATCCATTCCTGTCAAATGTGTTGCTTCCTCTCCAAGGTCACTGCTAAGGAGCAGGCTGCAGATCTCCTTGCAATAGGGATCATCAACACTTAGCTCTGCCAGTCTGAAGGAATCTCTTTCTGGTTGGAGGGAAATGTTTCTTCAAAAATTTCTAAACTTATAGACTTACAAATCTCTTTTGGGATTGAAAAAAAGGTAGGAAAATTTGGAGTCCTTTCCAACTTACTGCACTGCCAAATAAATATCTCCCTTGAGGCAACAGAATTGCGTAGGTAATGGAAGGTACATATGGAAAAACAAAAAAATTCCAGGTTAGTATTGCAAAATTTTAATAGACATTTATTCATTGAACATGGGATTTCTGAACACCTATTGTATACTGGGCAATGCAGGGTGGCCGTGGGCTGTAACAGTGATCAAGATAAGGAGCATCATGCCGAGGAGGAGCTTATATTCCATAGGAGACACACATTAAAGAGTGGTTTAGGTCTGTGCCGGGAGCTGACCCTGTGCCACAGCTCTCCATACCCATGTCCCACCAGGAGAGAGCTGGTTTCCCAGGAGTGCCAACATGCCTGTGAGCACAAGTGAGATGACCACTTCTGCTCAAATTCCTGGCTGAAGAGGAATCAGCCCAGAGCCATCAGGACACATGAACCAAGGAACAGCCAGGGACAGGATCCTTCTGGTTTCAGTCTGCACCATGGAGCTGACCCTGTGTCACAGCTTTTCATACCCAAATTCCTCCTGGAGAAAACTGGTCTCCCAGGAGTTCTAACACACAGGCTTGCAGGAGGGACAAGTCACAGTCAGAGACAGCAAGACCAGCTAACACAAGAGATAACCAGATGTCAAGAGTCAAGGGCAAGAAGATAAGCAACAGAAACCAAGGCTACTTGACATTATTAGAACCCAGTTCTCTCACCACAGTGAGCCATGGATAATCCAACACACCTGAAAAGCAAGATTCTGATTTAAAATCACATCTCACTGGGCAGTGGTGGCACACACCATTAATCCCAGCACTTGGGAGGCAGAGGCGGGTGGATTTCTGAGTTCGAGGCCAGCCTAGTCTACAGCAGGGCTACACAGAAAAACTCTGTCTTGAAAACATAAAATGAAATGAAATAAAATAAAATCACATTTCATGTTGATGATAGAGGACTTTAAGAAGGACATAAATAAGTCTCTTAAAGAAATACAGGAGAACACAGGTAAACAGGTAGAAGTCCTAAAGGAGGAAACACAAAAATCCCTTAAAGAATTATAGGAAAACACTACTAAACAGGTGAAAAAATTGAACAAAACCATCCAGGATCTAAGAATGGAAGTAGAAACAATAAACAAATCACAAAGGGAGACAAATCTGGAGATAGAAAACCTAGGAAAGAGATCAGGAGTGGTAGACGCAAGCTTCAGTGCTTCTTAGAAGGGTGAATAAAATACTCACAGGAGGAAATATGGAGACAACGTGTGGAGCACAGACTGAAGGAAAGGCCACCCAGAGATTCATCCCATATATAGTCAACAAACGTAGACTCTATTGTGGATCTGAGGAAGTGCTTGCTGAAGGGAGCCTGATATGTCTGTCTCTTGAGAGGCTTTGCCAGAGTCTGACAAATACAGAGCCAAATGTTCGCAGCCAACCTGACTGAGCTCAGGGTCCCCCATGGAGGAGTTGGAGAAGGGATTGAAGGAACTGAGGGGGCTTGCAGCCCTATTGGAGGGAGCAACAGTGTCAACAAGTCAGAACTCCCCCCCCCACCAGAGCTCCCGGAGACTGGACCACCAACCAAAGAGTACACATGGAGGGACCCATGGCTCTAGCCACATATGTGTCATAGGATGGCCTTGTTGGACATCAGTGGGAGGAGAGGCCCTTGGTCCTGAGGGGGTTTGATGCCCTAGTATAGGGGAATGCCAGGGTGGGAAGGCAGGAGTGGGTGTGTAGGTGGGGCAGCACTCTCATAGAGGCGGGGGAGGGGGCATGGGATAGGGAGTTTCAGAAGAGGAGACCAGGAAAGGGGAAAACATTTGAAATGTAAATAAATAAAATATACAATAAAAAAAGATTGGCTTAAATGATTGATTATAGAATTCCAATTGCAATAAGTGCTGTAAAAACCAAGTAGTTTAATATAAGTAGACCCCATTGAATTTGGGGTTGAGAGGTTTTTATTTCATTCTTAAAGGATGAACAAGTCAAGCTAGTTGGGGTAGGAATTGAGAATTTGGGCAGAGAAGAGTGTCTGCCTGATACACTGCATGGTAATAAATGGCCTCTTGACCTAGGTTGACATCATATATCATACTATATGTGTGCAAAGGAATATTACATTTTTCTGGTCTGAATTCCAATTGCAATTTACTAAATGTCCCCTAATTTGATGACTATTATTTGAATTATCACTGAATTCAGGAGTATGTCAGTTATTATTTGCCACTGTCTCATGGCACATACTTGGACTGCCACACTACTATTTACAAGTTTATAATCTCTTTCCACTGCTCAAGCTTTTGTATTCCTGGAGGGTAGGATCTGGAGTGTTTTTGTGAAAAAAAAAAAACCAAAAAAAAAAAAAAACCCAGTGTGTTAACTTTTCTTCTCTCTGCACCACTGAGAGTAGAGGAAAAGAAGGACAGAGAACACAGGAGCCCTGATATGAGCCTGAGTCAGTAGTTCAGGTGCATAAGAAATATTATCCATGACGTAAAAAGTAAATGAAATCAAGGCATATAGGGGAGAGATAACAGATATGATTTAGTAATTGCTTAGATTTATGTGAAGGGACATAAATGGAGAGGATAAAAACTTTTGGCTTTCTGAATAGATGTTGCTACTTACTGAAATATGGAACATTGGAGGAGGTCCAGGTTTGGAGAAAGAAACCTAGAGAGGATTTTTTAAAAATTTATTTCATTTTTAATTCATTTTTTACTCTCCATATTCCATTCTCCTCCCCCATCCATCCTCCGACTGCTCCACGTCTCACACCTCCTCCCCACCCCACCTCATCTCCACGTGGATGCTCCCACCCCTCACCTCACCTGACCTCTAAACTTCCTGGGGCCTCCAGTCTCTTGAGTGTTAGGTGCATTATCTCTGAATGAACACAGACCCAGAAGTCCTCTACTGTATGTGTGTTGGGGGCCTCATATCAGCTGGTGTATGTTGCCTGGTTGGTGGTCCAGTGTTTGAGAGATCTCAGGGGTCCAGATTAGTTGAGACTGCTGGTCATCCTACAGAATCACTCTTCTCCTCAGCTTCATTCAGCCTTCCCTAATTCAACAACAGGGGTCAGCTGCTTCTGTCCATTGGTTGGGTGCAAATATCTGCTCCAAAAAACTGACTCTTTCAGTTGCTTGTTGGATCTTTTGTAGGACAGTCATGATAGGTCCCTTTTTGTGAGTGCTCCATAGCCTCAGTAATAGTGTCAGGCTTTGGGACATTCCCTTGAGTTGGATCCCACTTTGGGCCTGTCGCTGGACCTTCTTTTCCTCGGGCTTCTCTCCATTTCCATCTCTGTAATTCTTTCAGACAGGAACAATTATGGGTCAGAGATGTGACCGTGGGATGGCAATCCCATCCCTCACTTGATGTCCTGTCTTCCTGCTGGAGGTGGGCTCTATAAGTTCCCTCTCCCTACTGTCTGGCCTTTCATCTAAGGTCCCTCCCTTTGAGTCCTGGGAATCTTTCACCTCCCATGTTTTTGGTGTATTTTGAGGGGTACCCCCAACCTCCTATTTCCTGAGGAAAACCACCTGTTTCCATTCTTTGTGCTGGCCCTCAGGGCTTCAGTCTTTTTCTCTCACCCAATACCAGATAAGGTCCCCTCTCCCCACCTCTACCTCCCACCCTGTTCACTTTCCCTTTCAGTTTCCTCCCTCCCTCCCCACTTGTGGTTGCTTTCTTCTTTCTCCCAAGTGGGACCGAGGCGTCCTCACTTGGGCACTTCAGCTTGTGAGCTTTTTGAGTTCTGTGGACTGTATCTTGAGTATTCTGCATGGTTTTTTGTTTGTTTGTTTGTTTGTTTGTTTGTTTTTGTTTTGCTAATATCCACTTATTAGTGAGTACATACTATGCATGTCTTTTTGGGTCTGAGTTACCTCACTCAGGATGATATTTTCTACTTCCATCCATTTGCCTGCAAAAATCAGGATGTCCTGGTTCTTAATAGCTGAGAGTATTCCATTGTGTAAATGAACCACATTTTTGTATGCATTCTTCTGTCATGGGACATCTAGGTTGTTTCCAGCTTCTGGCTATCACAAATAAGGCTGCTATGAACATAGTGGAATATGTGCCCCTGTGGCATGGTGGGGCATCTTTTGGGTATATTCCTAAGAGTGGTATATCTGAGTCTTCAGGTAGATCTATTTCCAATTTTCTGAGAAACCTCTAGATTGATTTTATAAAACACCATCTTTCTGGAAGAAGTTGGCATCTTTTAAATTGGTACCTCAGTCAGCCTCTATGTAGTCCAGGCTGGTGTTGAACTTTCTTTTCTTTTTATTAGTTTGTGTGTGTGTGTGTGTGTGTGTGTGTGTGTGTGTATGTATGCATGCATGCATGCATGCATGTACTTATGTGCTGGTGTCTAGGCTGGTGTTGAACTTTCTTTTCTTTTTATTAGTTTTTTTTTGGGGGGAGTGTGTGTGTGTGTGTGTGTGTGTGTGTGTGTGTGTGTGTATGCATGCATGTATGTATGTGTTGGTATCTAGACAGGCCAAAAGAGGATGCCAGATTTTCTGGAGCTGGACCTAAGAGGTGACTATGAGCTTTCTTAAGAGCATGGATGTTGGGACCCAAACTCTAGTTCTCTGTATGAGCAGCAAGTGCTGTTAGCAATTAAGCCTCCTCTCTCCAGATCCTGAGCATGTTCTTATGTTATACTGTCTCCCCAGTCTCACTTCTTTTTTTATTAGGTATTTTCTTCATTTACATTTCAAATGCCATCCTGAAAGTCCCCTATACCCTCCCCCGCCCTGTTCCCCAACCCATCCACTTCCACTTCCTGGCCCTGGCATTCCCCTGTACTGGGGCATATGATCTTCGCAAGGCCAAGGGTCTCTCTTCCCATTGATGGCCAACTAGGCCATCCTCTGCTAAATATGCAACTAGAGACACAGCTGGGGGGGCGGATAGGGTTACTTCATATTATTGTTCCTCCTATAGGATTGCAGACCCCTTTAGCTCCTTGGGTACTTTCTCTAGCTCCTTCATTAGGGGTCCTGTGTTCCATCCAATAGATGACTGTTAGCATCCACTTCTGTATTTTCCAGGTATTGGCATAGCCTCATAAGAGAGAGCTATATCAGGGTCCTGTCAGCAAACTCTTTTTGGCATATACAATAGTTTCTGGGTTTGGTGGTTGTATATGGGATGAATCCTCAGGTGGGGTAGTCTCTGGATGGTCCTTCCTTCCATCTCAGCTTCAAACTTTGTCTCTGTAACTCCTTCCATGGGTATTTTGTTCCTCATTCTAAGAAGGAATGATGTATCCACACTTTGGTCTTCCTTCTTCTTGAGTTTCATGTGTTTTGCAAATTGTATCTTGGGTATTCTAAGTGTCTGGGCTAATATCCACTTATCAGTGAGTGCATATCATATGTGTTATTTTGTGATTGGGTTACTTCACTCAGGATGATATCCTCCAGATGGATCCATTTGCCTAAGAATTTTATGAAGTCATTGTTTTTAATAGCTGAGTAGTACTCCATTGTGTTAATGTACCACATTTTCTGTATCCATTCTTCTGTTGAGGGACATCTGGGTTCTTTCCAGCTTCTGGCTATTATCAATAAGGCTTCTATGAACATAGTGGAGCATGTGTCCTTATTACATGTTGGAACATCTTCTGAGTATATGCCCAGGAGAGGTATTGCTGGATCTTTTAGTAGTACTTTGTCCAATTTCCTGAGGAACTGCTAGCCAGTCTCACTTCTTAATTGTGAAATTGATACGTTATACTTAGTGTGTCCTGAATGAAGTTTCTGATCTTTAGGAAAAACAACAACAGAAACAACAACAACAATAACAACAACAACAACAACAAAAAAACCCATGATCCTCTTGCAGTGTTCATTGTTTTTTTCCAGTTTTTCTGGATGAATTCTTGAAATAATCTTTAGTTTCCCTCTTCGATACTACACATATGCAAACAACCATTATCAAATCCTATTTTTCTTGCATTCAAATTATATTCAGAATTCCATCATGTCTCATCTCCACTGCCATCCAAACTAGGATTGCTCATTTCTTTTCTCTTGAACTATTGTTCTAGCAGCCTCTTCCATCAAGTTGCTCAAATATGTCATAACGATTTAATAAATAAGCTCTATTATACCACTGCTTTGATCAAACTCCTCTATGACCACTCACTTTTGTTGTTACAAAAGTTAAAATTCTTGTAGCGGACCCCAGGACCCTTTACTCTCTGCTTCAACACACCTCCCTGACCTCGTGCCATACACTTACACTACTGTTTGTTGCTTTCCAGCCATTCTGCATCCCTCTGTGTAGTTTTGCAGTGATACCTCAAAGAAATTCTAAGCATACTATCCACATCTCAGGCTCTTTGCAGTATTATTTATTGTGCCTGCGGTGCTTTTCTTCTGTGTAGATTAGTGTTTCACTTTCTTACTTTCTATTGTAATATATCAGGCACTTTCTGAGACCCTGCTTCACATTGGAGCCCAGCTCCCACAGTCATCTCTTCTCCATTTCTGTGCTCAATTTGTTCTCTCATTCACAATCATTTAATGTGTACTGTTTCTTGATCATTTTATTATTCGACTCCTCCCTCCCCAATCCTGCTGGAATGCATGTGCCTAGAAGGCAGCATTTGCCATTTTCTTCCTGGCTCTAATGTCTTGGTGGCATTTGACCAGACAGGCACTTCAGTGGCTCTTCTTTGTAACTAATCCAGCTGCATCTCAAGTTTGGCCTTATATTTGAAGTAATCGTCACATTTTTCCAGCTGGGACAACTTAGGCTTGGAGAAGTCCCAAGGTTTAGAGATTTGTCAATGCCTTTGGCTTTGGCTGTGACACTACCATTCCAATTACTAAGATATGAGTCTTTTTCAATTGGGTCATTAGTTTAACCGAGAGAACCCAGCATGACACAGAAGCCAGATAGTGCTATTTGGCCAGGCTGAAGCCTGCATCCAGCACAGCTCATAACTGTCTTCTCATGGAGGTCCCAGTAAAGTTAAACTTCCAACATACTGGATCAATCATGGCTTAAAATCAGTAGCGGCAGAGGCTACTAGATTCCTTCTCTGAACTGTTTAACCTCCCTAGGAAATCTTTATGAAATGTGGTGGTTCAGGTTCAGGCAGGGCAGCAGGCCCAAAGAGAAAAGGTACTTAGTTGATTGGGTCCTTTGCAGTAAACATGGATATGAAGTAAGAACTTCAATTGGTTTATTGGAAATAAAACTTGCAAAAGGTAAACAGGAGCTGAGAAATGATTAAGCAGAGACAACTCATAGATTGTGATACTCATGTAAGAAATGACCAACTCAAGCATAAATTCTGGAGCAAAGAGGGATTATCATTTGAACAAAATGTATAAGTCTCTGATGACTTTGCCCAACTGAGCGATCAGGTTGGGCTGCCTGAGGACAGCTTGACCTCAGCTCCAAATCTGTGCTGGACATCGAAAGGATTATACCCAGTGCAGATGCTTGCAGCTGAATTGCAAGTTCTATAACAACCATGTATGCTCACTGAGATGTTCTGACTAGTCCTGGATCTTCAAGTTGGCCTTCAGTGAGTTAGGGAGATGGAACAAGTCAAGCATGTAGCCTCATGTTTATGGCATTTGAGGGATGTAGGTCTGATTTCCATTGCCAGAGGTGGAAATATTTTATTTTATTTCTCTTTGGTTGAAGGAGACAAAAACCAATAAATTTTTTTTTATGAATTTGTTAATCAAACTCTTACCTTTTCAATGACAGATAGGGCAATCCAAATTACAGGAGAGCATTAGTTTTGTTTCTATTTTAAAAATATCTCTCACAACAAATGGAAATCAAGTGCCTTAAACTTTTGAATCATTCCCACCAGTGTACACTTCAAACAACAATGTAACATTGGCAATTGGCAATTATTACATCATCTTAAAAAGGCTACTCTCTTGTTATCAATTAAGCTCATTGTATCTCAGTAATCACTACGAACGATGCTTAATTTAGATAATTTCTGCAAGATGATTTCTTTACAGCTGTCAGGCTGGAGAGATGGCTCAGCAGTTAAGAGCTTGTTCTATTCTCACAGAGGACCTGGTTTTGTTTCCCAGCACTCACATGGCAGCACATTCTCCTGTAACTTCAGTTCCAGGAGATCTGATGATTGCTTCTGGTCTCTGTGGGTGGGAGACCATGCACTATTACCATAGTGATTAAGAACATGAACTTTGGGGTCACTTATAACCTACTTGGACTTACACATGTTCTTTAAGCTTTCTGCTGGTTAGTTTCCCCATCTATAAAGTGGAGATTATGGTCCTATCTTGCCATCAGTGAATGTGTGTGTGCATCAGTGTGTGTGTGTGTGTGTGTGTGTGTGTGTGTGAGAGAGAGAGAGAGAGAGAGAGAGAGAGAGAGAGAGAGAGAGAGAGAGAGAGAGAAAGATTTAGAATAATTGTGACAGATTTTACTACCCAACAGCTCATAGGCCTATGGTGAAAAAGGCAAAGGACACTGTCAATAGGACAACATGACAACCAACAGATTGGGAAAAGATCTTTACCAATGCTACACTCAATAGAGGGCTAATTTCCAATATGTACAAAGAACTCAAGTAGGTAGACTCCAGAGAACCAAATAACCCTATTAAAAAAATGGGAAACAGAGCTAAACAGTGAATTGTCAACTGAGGAAACTCAAAAGGCTCAGAAAGACCTAAAGAAATGTTCAATGTCCTTTGTCATCAGGGAAATTCAAATTAAAATGACCCTGAGATTCCACCTCACACCAGTCAGAATGGCTAAGATGAAAAACTCAGGTGACAGCAGATGCTGGCAAGGATGTGGAGAAAGAGGAACACTCCTCCATTGTTGGTGGGATTGCAAGCTGGTACAACTATTCTGGAAATAAGTCTGGTGGTTCATCAGAAAACTGGACATAGTACTACCTGAGTAGCCAGCTATACCACTCCTGGGCATATACCCAGAAGATGCTCCAACATGTAATAAGGACACATGCTCCACTATGTTCATAGCAGTCATATTGATAATAGCCAGAAGCTGGAAGCAATCCAGATGTCCCTCAACATAGGAATGGATACATGAAATGTTTTACATTTACACAATGGAGTACTACTCAGCCATTAAAAATTGACTTCATGAAATTCACAGGCAAGTGGATGGAACTTGAGAATATCATGCTGAGTGAGGTGACTCAGTCACAAAGGAACAAACACGGTATGTACTCACTGATAAGTGGATATTAGACCAAAAGTTCAGAATACCAAAGATTCAATTCACAGACCAGATGAAGCTCAAGAAGAAGGAGACTAAAATGTGGATACTTTAGTGCTTTTTAGAAGGGTGAACAAAATACTCCCAGGAGGAAATATGGAGACAAAATGTGGAGCAGAGACTGAAGAAAAGGCCATCCAGAGACTGCCCCACTTGGGGATCCATCCCATATACAGCCACCAAACCCAGACATTATTGTGGATGCGGGGAAGTGCTACTGATGGAAGCCTGATATGGCTGTCTCCTGAGAGGCTCTGCCAGAGCCTGACAAATACAGAGGAGGAAGCTAGCAGTCAACCATTGGACTGAGTTCTGGGTCCTCGATGGAGGAGATGGAGATGGGACTGAAGGAACAGAGGGGATTTTCAACTCCATGGAGGGAGCAACAGTGTCAACAGGCCAGACCCCCCGGAGCTCCTGGGGACTGGACCACTAATCAAAGAATTCACATGGCACTGGCCACATAGGTGGCAGAAAATGGCCTTCTTGGACATCAGTAGGAGGAGAGGCCCTTGGGCCTGAAGGTATTCAATGCCCTGGTGTAGGGGAATGACAGAGCGGGAGGACAGGAATCGGTGGGTGGGTAGGGCACCCTCATAGAGGCAGGGAAACGGGGATTGGATAGTGGGTTTTAGAAGGGGAGACCTGGAAAGAGGAAACATGTGAAATGTAAATAAAGAAATTATTCAAGAAAAAAGGAAAAATGTAGAGTGATACCTGATACATGTTAAGTGACAAATAAGCACGTTATTGTGACATTTCAAAAAGAATTATAATTAACTTTATTTTATTTTATTTTTTTAGATTTTAGTCTGTTCTTTATTTCTCTTTTTTTCAATATTTTTATTAGATATTTTCTTAATTTACATTTCAAATGCTATCCCGAAAGTTCCCTCCCCCCTCCCACCACCCTGTTTTGTGTGTGTGTGTGCCCAAGTGCATGTGTATGGGTAGTATGTATGTGGAAAATTTGCAGGAGTTGGTTGTCTCCTTCCTCTATGTGTGTCTTGGGAATTGAACTCAAGCTGTTAGACTTGGTGGTAGGTGCCTTTACTGGCTGTGCCATCTTGTGCCAGCCAAGTTTTTATGATCATAACTATATAGTAGGTTTCTTTACTGACTACTAGTAGAAATGCTCTATTTTATGTACAAATTCTATTTATATCAAAATAATACTTGTCATGTTATTGGCATAAAGTGACAAAACTGATAAAACAGGTAAGTTCAGATATGTGACGTGGACCCTGTCTGCTTTATTATTTATCCACATTTATTTGTATAAATACCGACTTTTATTATATCTGCATACTACTTGATCAAGTCTTTCTTTAAATTAATACTTAAAGGGATAAAAAAAAGCTCTTAATTGCATTACTTTAATGGAAGGAACACTTTATCATGACAATAAATGAAGGTTTTGTGTCATTCGCCTTAAACTGGAGATTAGTATTCTCATAAATACAATGTAAACAGTACAATCCTCCTGAATGCTAAAGACACATTTGCTAGCTGAAAGCTTGGATTTGCCTTTTTGTAGACAGAAAAGAAAGGAGAGAAATAAATGAAAAGAAAATAGAAAAAGAGATCAGCAAGTGTTAGAGAGTATTAAAGACTAACACTGAGTTGAAACTTTGGTGGTGATGTAATCAGAGGATTAAAGAGAATAGAACATTGAAAAGGGCGTAATGCTCTCACTATGTGACTTACTATTATTTAATGGTAGGTGTGAGGACTGCCCAAAGCAGTCCGTGAAATTCTCTCTCTCAGCACCAGAGGTACAAGCTCCACACAACAGGAAAATACTGTTTGGACTAACAACTCATTAGCAGGGAGGAGGATAGAAATGGTGCTTTCTTCTTCTTCTTCTTCTTCTTCTTCTTCTTCTTCTTCTTCTTCTTCTTCTTCTTCTTCTTCTTCTTCTTCTTCTTCTTCTTCTTCTTCTTCTATATCATTTTCTCCACAGGATAATTATACCTCAAAGAAAATTGGGGGGTCTGGAGTCCAAGTACTTTCCCCAAATATTCACTACCCTTGAAAGTGGCTTATTTCTGGGTCCTTGCTTGCAATGTTGAGAGAAATAATAATGCCTAACATGCAGAATTAATGTGAATATTAAATACAATATATGAAGAAGGCTTAGCACCAGACCTGACTAAAATAGATCTCAATAATAGATACGTTTATTGTAAATGGGATTATACATATACTGACTTGCTTTTTACTCTCAGTAATAACTTAACTATTACATTTCCCTGCGGGTTATATAATCCTACCTCACTTTAAAAATGGCTGCACAGAATCTCAAAGTATGTGTCATTCTTACATTTGCTTTTTTAAAAAATAAACTTCTTGTTTGTTTAGAGCCATTCAGGTTATTTCATAAGTATAGAGACCAGGTATAAGAAGCTAAGGAAGGCTGGATAGCTCTAAGAAAGGTAGCATCATGTTCTGTCAAACACTGTCAACAACTTTATCTCCACTAATGGTGGCACCTTATTAAGACATTCCAGGAAGAACAGCATGTATTAATACTCAGTGTCTACTGAGATTCGATTGACATGCAAAAGGGCAAATAATACTGCTTAAGGACCATGGAAAAGACATGCCTGTAAAAAGGCTTCATTGTAGGAGTGGAAGGCAAAGGGACAGGTGGAGGTCTGATAGGGCGGGGGGAAAACTAGAAAGATCCCTGGGGTGGGGGTGGGAGGTTGGAACACAAACCAAGACTCACAGGGAACAGAAGTGAACTTTTTTTTTTCTGATATAGGGTTTCATTATGTAGCCCTAGCTGATCTCAAATTCACATAAATTCTTTTGCCTCAGCCTCCAGGACATTGGGATTAAGATGTACACCATCATGCCCAACAGGGTCCTCTTTTGTCACCTGTTTCTGATGTAGAAATAACAAACCATGGCATTTTAATGCAGTGCCTCATTCTGCAGATGCTCAGTCAATAGTTCCTAAGTGAACGGATAGATTACACTACAGATTGGTTAAGACTTAGCAAATCTTGAGCTAGGCCTCCAGGTGTGACAGGTATGCCATGGCAGCATCATCCCATGTGGCCCACAATGACAAGCCAAGTCTGAGGCATATTCTCAATGAGATGTTTACCACAGAAAGTTATACAATTAGTAGAACTGTTTCCGGTGCTGGGGGGAGGGGGGGAATCTTGAAAGGAGCATACCAAGACTTTCCATGTCCTTCGTGCAAAACCAGAAAAAACATCCAACTCAAGTTTATGATTCCATGTTAAAGAAAAATATAAAGCCATTAGTTAATTCAAGAAAAGATATTAATTACACATGATTTGGCCACGTAAGTTTATAGAATTCATTGAACTAGGCTATGTGGCCCTTAAGAGTATAATTCAAGAGTTATTTCTGGTGACATTAGTGTATGTATACATAAGTTCAAGGCTTTCTGCTTTGGGCTTCTCTTTTTGGGTAGGCAAACCATCCCTTTTTAGATAGCAGATATGATTTCAAGATATAATACTTGTAGCCTAGGCAGCTTGTTTTCTAGTTCAAATGGCTCTGAACTGAGTACTTTCAGAGCAGTGGAGCAAATTGATTTGAAACAGTTCAAATCAAATATGGGCTATGGTGGCTGCGTTCTGGTTGCACCTGTCTCAGCTTTGTATCAGTTGTGACTTTCTAAAATGATGCTTTATAACAGTTATCAAACTTCCTTTATTTTCTTACCCAAAAGCCATTGTGTTGACTGTGGTTTTATTTTTTATTTTTTTAAAGATTTATTTTATTTTATTTATGTAAGTACACTGTAGCTGTCTTCAGACACTCCAGAAAAGGGTGCCAGATCTCGTTACGGATGGCTGTGAGCCACCATGTGGATGCTGGGATTTGAACTTATCACCTTCGGAAGAGCAGTCGGGTGCTCTTACCCGCTGAGCCATCTCACCAGCCCGACTATGGTTTTATTGATTGAACTGGATTGCCTGAGCTTACCTCCAGGATTCAGTTTGGTCTTGGGTCTGTTCTACAATGTCTCCTCACTTTTGTTTTTGTTTGGTTTACAAACATGGTCTCATTCTGTAGCCCATGCTGGCCACAAATTCATGGTCTTCCTGCCTCAGCTCCTTAGTGTTAGGATTATAGATAGGCTTGTACTACCACATCTGGCTTTATGTCCTCATTCTTGAGATAATACTTAGGGTATATTCCCTCATAGGGAGTTGTGAAAGTTTCAGAACAAAATCCAAACCACACAGACATACTTAAAATGATTGTTTGTGTTAACCTAAGGAACATTCTGTTGTCTAAAGCCTGTGTTAGTAGAGAAAGGAAATTTCCTTCATTTACTGAGAGAGGACATGGTTAGAAGGAAAAAGTAGAAGCACATAATGTAATCTAAAATACTATGTGACTATGGTTAAGATGACAAACTTCTTTGAGTCTCAGTTTTCATCATAATACTAGGCATGGATATATCCACTTATAATCCAAAGCCTTGGGAAGCTAAAGACTTGGTAAGATCCAATCTAGCCTTGGCTTCACAGTATGTGTTACAATACAAAACAAAATGTTATCATATTGTTCTCTCTTTCAGAAGATATTTATTAATTAAGACATATGAGTTAATGCATAAAGTACTTGGGAAAGGGTCTTGATTAGAATAAACACTGAAGGTCAATAAACATCAACTTTTCATACTTAAGCTATTTTTAAACAAGAAAACCCAGTTTATGTTTCTACCAACTTAAATATAAACAAGCTTAACATAATTATGTTATTAATATTGATGAATGTATTAGCATGTACTCAGAAAGATGATAAAACATAAGCAAAACAAGTAAAGCTTTGATTAAACAGACCTCAGTTCATTTGGTTCTAAGAATTTTGAGTGGTATGTATGTGTGGGTACATGTGTGAGAGTACATGTGCACACATGTATGCATACATGTGATGTACGAAGTTTAGGAGAAATTTAAATGCTCTTGAATTTGGCAATGACTTCTTAAATATGACACCTAAAAACACATGCCTAAATAGAAAAATAGATACATTAGACTTCTTTTTTTAAAGCCACAGGCTGAGAGGAAGAGGCAGGAGAGAGATATGGGTTGGGGAAGGGAACAGCCGGAGGACAAGATGTAGCTAGAAATGGCTCCCAGTTTAGATGGTGAATCCGCCAGGATTCGACATCAGAGGATTTATATTTAATATGGTTTACAAGATTAGGATTCTAGTTGTGCACAGCTATTGAGTTACCTGTTGATTCTGAACTAAGTTTTGTGGTGTTTTGCTTCACACTGCAACTCAACTGGGTTCCAGAGAGAAAGGTACAAAGGCAAAATGTGGGTTTGCAAGAAGTGCACCTCAAAAGGCCATGAGAATTTTAAAGAGTGGGGTTAGCATGGTAGTGAAACGCCAGTGGGAACTTAGTGAGCTGGGTGGAGAGATTTCTGAGCTCAGAGTCAGAAAGTCTCCATGAGGTGAGAGCAAACCAGCCATACCCCAGTGTCTGGCCACCAGCCCTCCGCATTTAAAAATATTTCATACTATAGATGATGTCTAACGTGGCAGGCAAGAATTCACTAAAAATTTAAGATATTTAGCCTATGAGTTAGAAATTTAGTTAGAAATTTGGAGATTTTGTGAGCAGAGCTGAGTCAAGTCATATGAAACCTTGAAACAAAGAAAAACAAACCTTTGGTAATCAAATAATGCAAAGCAAAGTGTCATATACATATAATGTCAGTACTTTGGAGACAGAATCAGCAGGATCATAAGTTCACAGTTCTCCTATGCTGCAAAGAAATCAGATGTGTGTGTGTGTGTGTGTGTGTGTGTGTGTGTGTGTGTGTGTGTATTTCGGTCCATGGGATTATAGGGATGAAATATCCCATTCTCTGCAAACTGGAAACTAAGGAAAATCAGTGGCATAGTTCAAAGGTTTAAAAGTTGAAAGGCAGACAGTGTAGACTATAACATGGGTATGGGTGACCAAGGACCAGGACTGCTGAAGGCAGGGGGACATGGTAGCCCAGCTCAGAAGTCAGGCAGAGGGAATGAAAATTCACTCTTTCTATGCAGTTTTTGTTCATCAAGTCTGCAGTGGATGGACTGATGTGCACTCACTTTAGGGAGTGGTCCTCTGCCATATTCAACCCATTAATCTCTTCTCTCACAGCAACATAATCACTGACATGCCCAGAAATCATTATTTTCAGCTCTCTGGGCAGCCTATAGTCTAGTCAAGTATATAAATAATCCATCACAGGACATTTTGTTCTGTATTAGATATCAGCGTGCTACTTTGGGTTGTTCTTTCTTATACCCTTCTTCACACTTTTTCTTCCACCCTTTCAACACTAACACTAGATAGGAGAGAAAAAAGGATAGAGGGAGAAAGGAAAGAGATCCCTGAATAAAATCAGTGCTCAGAAAGGCAGTGGCTGAATTAGGGGCATTGAGTTCCTTGGGGGCAAGTTTGACCTTTGCAGTCAGGATATTTAATTATTTCTTCTTCTTCTTCTTCTTCTTCTTCTTCTTCTTCTTCTTCTTCTTCTTCTTCTTCTTCTTCTTCTTCTTCTTCTTCTTCTTCTTCTTCTTCTCCTCCTCCTCCTCCTCCTTTTCCTCCTCCTCCTCCTTCCTTGAGACTAACAGCAACCAACCAACAGCTAGCAACCAATAACCCCCAACAACCTACCACCAAGAGCAAGTCTTTTGAGTCCCTATATACCCTCTGAAAATTTCTCAGAATTCCAAACATCACACAATCATAAAAACTAGCAGCATCTGGCAAAAACCTTCCCCTGTTAGAGCTGTGGACAATCTGGAGCAGCCCTATATTCCACATCTGTGATTAAAATGAAAACATATTCTTATAATATTTCTGTATTTTTAAAAAGAAACCAAAAATCTCAGTACAAAAGTAGAAGAAACAGAATTTAATAACATCCTCAGGGAAGCAAGGGGATGAAGAAGCAAAGATCATTTGTTGAATATTCTCTTGAATGGTCTCTTGCTTGAGGACTAAGGGAATGATGTTCTTCATTACTCATTGTATGCAGGTTGTGAGGGATGGAGGAGAATCAGGGAGGGAGGGAAACATGATCATTCCTCCATGTAGCAGCATCAAAATGGTGGAGTCCTTTTGTTTTGATAAAAGTCTTGTAATTGGGCTCTCTATAGTTCCCCTCCATACTATAAGGAACACTGCTATAGCTCTCTAAAGTATTAAAGGTTCAATCTATTGCAGCTCAATGACCCAGAGAAAGCATTTCTCAGGAATTATTTTCAGTTGGCTAAAGGAGAGTATAGTCTTGCATATTGAAGTAGCAATGAGGAATATGTTCCAATATAGCGAATTGTTATGAGAAAACTGTTAAATAATGAAAACAACCACTAATACTTATGGCTGGCTTTTTCAAACCACCTAAATTATGACTGTTTAATAAATAAAAAACTAACAAAATGATGAATTGAAGAATTATGTCTAGATTCAAGCTACCCTCAGAGGAGCCAACAAAAATACTCTCACAGAGAACAGCCTTAGCCTTTTACAAACAGCTGGTGTTAAGAAAACAAGCTTCAGTAGATTAAAATGGATGCTTGCTGAACCAAAAGACTCATCACAGTGGGTACCTGCAACCTAAGGGAAGTTGGGAAAGAGCAGACTGCAGATGACTGTTGCTTTTTACAGAGGACTCATTGGAAAGAACTTTTTGAAAAGCTCAGTTTCTTCCCTTTTTTTGAATTAGTGAAGAGCCCAATTGTTGGCCACACCTATGCTTTTTAGAAGTTAGAACTGTTTCACTTAAGAGAACTATTAAGTCCATTTGGCTCAAACCAGTCCCACAAATCAAGTTTCATTCTTAATGACTCAGCTATACTACACTAAATAATTTGGTCTCTTTAAGTCTCACTCCTTCACATTCTGCTGCTCCATGTTAATTTGTGGCCTTTCTTCCTTTCTTCCTTTTTTTTTTTTTTTGACTCTCCTGTGTCTTGATTAATTTTATCCCTTGTTGACTGTAGTTTGCTTTTTCACTTTGGGCTTCATGCTGTTTCAAGAGCCCCTTAAAGATTCTGTGTTTTCCAGTTCTTTCTCCTGGGCCACTCGGAAGTTCTGTCCTCCACTTGGTTCTTTTCCCCAGTTTTAATAAGCAAGAACCTATTACTTTAAGTGGTTGAAAAGTGTTGTTTTATGTGGTACTGTGGTCAAATCTAAAGCAGAATGCCTCTTAGACAAGCACACTGAGCTATAGTCCCAGGAAGAACGAGTTTTCGTGGGGAGGGTCATAATACCTTTTAATTTTAACCTAATAAATTTGCCTTGTGAATACTATTTTCAGTAATAACACCATAATAAAAACTCAGTTAGCCATCCTAAAGTATTCTGATCTAAATCATGACAATTAAAAAAAGAAAGCAAAAGCCAATATTAGATAGCATGTGTATTAAGTTGCAGACCTTGAGTGAGAATAGACATTTTCTCCCTATTAGCATGCGAAGGTTGAAGTAAATCACTGCTTGCCAAATTCTATGAGTGCTGGGGTTCTATGGCCTTCCTTTAGGAGTTTCAGAAGGATGAGGGAGGGAGCATCCAACAAAGAAATCTCCCCTGACTGTTGAATCTCATAAATGTCAAATAGAGGGACTCAACTGTCAGTGTTTTTGTTTTTATTTTTGTTATTTGTTTTGTCGTGTGTGTGTGTGTGTGTGTGTGTGTGTGTATGTAAGAGAGATGGGGAGGGAGAGAGAGAGAAGAGGAGAGAGAGAGGGGAAGAGAGACTCATGTAATCTAAAATCTTGTCAATCAAGCAATATAGCTGAGACTGGTCTTGAACTTCTGCTCCTCCTAACTCCACCTCCCAAGGGCTGTGATTACAGACATGTACCATTGAGTCATGGAAGACAAGAGTTGGTGGATTTATACTTCACCTTTATCCCCTGCTTGAGTTGGATAGTTTCGAGGAGCAATTTATAGTCACTGAAAGGTTTCCAGTATGTTCACAGGTGTAATGTCATTAGCCTAATCCATATCACTCTCATACCCAACCCCCACTTTTCTGACTGATTTTTCCTATTGTTACCTCCAAGAAAAACTATTCCAAACAAGTTATTTGATAAGCACACTGCCTGGTTTTCTCTCAGTGGATATTTTTGGAGGGCATAGAAGTATAACTAGGTAATTTAGAGAAAGTTTCATGATTTTTTGAGGGACCAGTGAAGTGGCTCAGTTGATAAAAAAACATACCACGAAGGACTGACAACCTGAGTTTGATTCCTGGAACCCATGGTGGAAAGAATGGACTCCTTCAAGTTGTTCTCTGAACTTTCATAGGTATCCTGTGTGCTCCACCAGCATGCATGTATATATGTATATGTATGTATATACATTGTAACAACAAGCAAAAAAGTATTAACTAGGTACAACATTGTTAACTTGGCATCTGTATTTTGTTTCTGGGGCAGCCATAACCAAATAATATAAATTGTTTGCTTTCGATAAGAGAAACATGCTGTGCTATAGCTCTGGAGGCCATCCCCCAACTCCTATCCAAAAGGTATCAGCAACATTGACTCCTTCTGAGAACTGTGTAAGGTAGTCTTTCTCCTCTAAGCTTTCCTTGACTTGTAGACAATGTTTCTCCACATGTCCTCACGTTGTATAACCCCTGTATAGATCCATGCTCATATCGCAACTTCTTTTTACAAGGACATTAGTCAAATATAATTAAGATGTTTTTATATGAGCTAATCTTAATCCCAGTGACTTAATCTTGATCATCTGCAGAGACCTTCTTCAAATAAGGCTACATTCTCTGGTCCAGAACATGGTGTGCTGGCACTTGCCTGTAATCCAAGCACTCAAAATTGGCAGGGACATTCTGAGTGTTCTGGATCATCTTGGGCTACATAAAGAGTTCCAGGCAAGCCTGGGATATGAAATTCTGTCTTGAACATCAACCAAGCAACAGACCACCACTACTAGTACCACTAATATCAAACAGGCAAGCATGCAAACAAATCAACCTACCAGCCAACCAACCAACCAACCAACCAACCAACCAACCAACCAACAAGTCATCGTTACTTGGGCTAGGATTTCATTATTCTTTTGGGAAGAGGGTACAGCTATACTCCAGAAAAAAATATTTTTTAAATGAACACTAATGTACAGCACAGATAGTAACGTTTACCAACCCTAAGGACCCAGATTGCTGAAACAACTTAGAGAGCTGGAGGAAGAACCGCATGAGGTTGACGTGCAAATACCAGAGGGAGAGATACCACGTGCTAGTGTCTCTATGCTAAGAAGAGTTCTCGCAGGTCTGGCCTTAGACCTCTGGGGAAAGGGTGCTGCTGTTCCTCAGGGGGATTCATAATGAAACTGCTTTTATGCGTGCTGGAAAAACTGAAAACTATCGCACAGCTCCTCTAGAGAGGGAATGTGACTGTTGGGATTAAGAGCAATGAGGAAGTTACTAGGAAGAAGCCTTTTCTTCCTGCAAACTCACATCCCTCTCCAGGGCCCTGCATTGGCAAGAGGATAACAGAGAGCTGCTGAATGGCAAAAAAAAAAAAAATGTGCTTTGTAGAATCCCAATCCTATCATAAAGCTGGGTTTGGAGTTGAGAAAGAGCAGTTTAATTATTGGAGTACCAAATTCAATTAGGCAACCCAGAAAAGTAAGATTTCCTGGAAAGGAATGGAAAATGAAAGAAAGGGAAGGTAAGGAGGAAAGAAAAGATTAGGTTCAAGATTAGCAGTACAAGTGTTTGATTAATGACAGTCAGTGAGGCAATATCTGACTCAGAAAGAAACACCTGCAGAGGTATGGTTATAAAGCAATGTGATTGACTTTTTAACAACATATTCGAATGTTAGCATACAAATGAGAGCAGTTCCTTTCACAGTACTTCATGGGATTTTACATTTCCTACTGAGTCTTTTTTTTTTTTTTTTTTTTTTTTGAGACAGGGTTTCTCTGTGTAGCCCTGGCTTTCCTGGAACTCACTCTGTAGACCAGGCTGGCCTCGAACTCAAGAGTCTGCCTGCCTCTGCCTCCCGAGTGCTGGGATTAAAGGTGAGCAGCACTAGTTGCTGGGTTCCTGTTAAGTCTGTGGATCGATGTTGGGCTCTCCTGTGTGCTTATGCACAGCTTGCACTTTTGACTCCACCAGGGATGTCATTCATTTGTCTTCTGAGAGTGAACTAACTTTGGGGAATAAATTTTGTTATTTCAAGTTACACATGGTGAATGAGAGCTACATGGCCAGGTTTTGAGGGTGGTGGCAGATCAAAATTAAGGTCCAATATTTTTCTAAAGATAGTGCCTAACTATAATTCTCAATTTGTCAATAAAATATCCATAAACACAGGAAAAGCAAAGGCTTGCAATATAAGGAAAATCAAGTCTAACATTTTGTTATTTTCTGATTTCTTATAATTGCATTCAATTATAAGTATATTTTTTATTCTTTGAAAATATCATGAGTATATATACTGTATCTTGATCATATTCATCCTATTCCTTTCCTTCAATTCCCCTTAACCCCTTGACACATATCCCACCCAAATTAATATTCTTTTATAATTAAATTTAATTAAAATGCAATTGTAATATTTCTTCCCTTCCTCCATTCTATTCCTCTTAAACTACCTGCACTATCCCTCCCAAATTTGTGGCCTCTTTTTCTTTATTATTGTTACACATATATAAACGAATACATATCTAAATCCAATGTGCTGAGTTAATGTCCTTTAAAAAAACATGATCTGTTGAATCATGTTGTCCAAATATACATGGGAATAGGATCATCAACTGCAGCCTAGAGAACTCATCAATGGCTACCCACTCAGAAAAAAGTGACTTGCCTTCCCTCAGCAGTCCTCAACTACCAATAGGTCCTAAGCTAGAAGTGGGGCATTGGGAACCCTCCTCCTTCATGCTATTGTTTTTCGATTTTAAAAACTATTCTCTCCCTCTCCTCTCTCTGAGTGTGTGTGTGTTGCCCATAGAGGCTAGAATAAGGTGTTGAAAGAACAGTTCACAACAGCCCTATGAGAGTGTTGGGAGTGCTGGGATGCTGGGAACCACACTTAGGTCCTCTGGAAAAGCAGCAAGTACTGTTAACTTCTGAGTTGTCTTTTTTTTTTTTTTCATTTTTAAATTTTTTTTGACATTCCCATTTTTATTAGATATTTTCTTCATTTACATTTCAAATGTTATCCCAAAAGTCTCCTATACCCTCCCCCATCCCCCGCCCTGCTTCCAGCTTCCCTTTGATTTATATTTTTAATATTACTTGCACATGTGTGTATGTGTTTTGTGGGGATGTATGTCATGTGTGTCGGTGCTCATGGAAGCTAGAGAGATCATGAGATCCAATAGAGCTAGAGGTACAGGAGGTGATAGTAAGCTACCTGATCTAAGTACAAAGAACTCAACTTGGGAGAGGAGAAGTGAACCATCCTATTACTTCATGCTAGCATTTTTGGTGGGATTGATCTTTTGCAGGATTCATGTAGGTAACCACAGCTGCTTGAGTTCATGTGTGCAACAATCAGGCCACATCCCAAGGAAAGCATTGCACAGTAATCAATCCTTTTCAGAGAACTATAAAGTTTTCTTTGTTGACAATTAAAAAAAATCTACTAATGTGATAAAGGCAACCATTTCAAGCCTCTTTCCCTTTTGGTTCTGTGGCTCATAATCATCAGATCTGGACTATCTGCAAGCATGGCAGCCAACTACTTATCAGTGGGAAGACTTTTTGAGTGTTCTAGAGTGCCTGTCCCCACTTACTTCCTTTTCTATTAGTATAATTCTTCATAAATTTAATAAAGAAAAATGATGGTATGTTAATCCTGAGCCACAAAACAATAAAGGAGATATAAAAAATTTCCTTCCTCGCAATTGCAGGATGTGTTTTTTCCTCTGTAATTGACAACAGAGTACTAGCAGATCATAAAATGAATTAAAAATCATTTACAACCACCACCACCACTACCGCCAGCACCACCACCACAACAAACTGCTGGCAAGTTAATAGAAGCAGGATAGATGGTACTTCATTGTAGTTAAAGAGACCAGAAGAACCATTATCACAGGTGTATGCTTACAATTACAGTTTTCCATGGTTTTTGTTGTCATTGACTGAGATTTTCAGAAAACCAAGCTCAAATAAGTTCCTACATTAGAGCATCAGAACTTCTGAAAATAATTATTTTTCTGGGAACTGAAAATTGGAAGGAGAGCAATATACATTAACACAATTGAATTCTCTGAAGATGGATTGAATAATACCCAGAGGAAAATTAGATTGACTGATATTTGTTGTTGTTGTTCCTTTTTAATAAAACTATCAAGCTAGATCCATTTTCAGTTTGGGGATGAGAAAGTAGAAAAAAAAATTATGTAGGTGACTATGACAAACAAGCAGGCAAGCAAGCAAGGAGCAGCGTAGGGTACAATCCAGAAGACCAAAGGAAGAATGGAGCCGGGAAAAGGATCTTCAAAGCTATAAGCTGTAACTTTTGTGAAAGAGCCATAGAAGTCTTAGAGTATTTTTTTTCAATTTAATTCTTTCTTTCTTTCTTTCTTTCTTTCTTTCTTTCTTTCTTTCTTTCTTCTAATTTTTTATTAGATATTTTCTTAATTTACATTTCAAATGCTATTCCGAAAGTCCCCTCCCCACCCCCTCCCCTGTCCATCCACTCCCACTTCTTGGCCCTGGCGTTCCCCTGTATTGGGGCATATAAAGATTGCAGTACCAAGGGACCTCTCTTCCCAATGATGGCCGACTAGGCCATCTTCTGCTACATATGGAGCTAGAGACACAAGTTCTGGGGCTTCTGGTTAGTTCATATTGTTGATCCTCTTCTAGGGTTGCAGACCCCTTCAGCTCCTGGGGTTTTATCTCTAGCTTCTCCATTGTGGGCCCTGTGTTCCATCTTATAGATGATTATGAGCATCCAGTTCTGTATGAGACAGCTATATTAGGGTCCCTTAAGTAGGCACTAGCTGTCCTATGCCATAGTGTCTGAGTTTAATGACTGATTATGGGATGGATCCCCCCTGGTGGGGTAGTCTCTGTGTGGTCCATCCTTTCATCTTAGCTCTAAACTTTGGCTCTGTAACTCCTTTCATGGGTATTTTTTTATAGTAGAAATTAAGACATCTGTTAGAGGATAACAAGAAAATGATTGATTTAAACAAAAAATTTAAAAATGAAGTCATAGAGCAGTAAGACTGTAGCAGTAGACTAAACAGTCCTTTCTAGAAATAAAAAAACAAACAGAATTTTTGTTGAATTAGCAGTGCAGAAAATAAATATAATTTTCTCCTGAATGTGGGTGGAAAGTGTAAGGATGTTCACTACTCTAAAGGCAGTGGGACTTGGGAGAGTGGAAACTAAAAACAAGGTGGGCTATTACCTCACGCAGTAGCCAACTTTATTCAGAGCATCAGACAATCTCTGAGGGATAACAAGCAAAGACACCAGGTAAAATATCGAATTGTTGAAAGTGCCTGGAAAGGGGCTAAAGACATAGCTCAAGTCTTAAAGAACACTCGCTGGTCCCGAGTTTGGTTCCCAGCACTCATGGGAGGTAGCTCACCACCGTCCAAGATACCTGGTACCCTCCCTTGGCTGCCAGAGGCATCTGCACTTATGTGTACATATCCTTCTACCATCACAGAAAAACACTACTTATTAAAATAAAAATGTTGAGAAGCCAGGTGGTGGTTTCACATGCCTTTAATCCCAGCCTTTGGGAAACAGAGGGAGGCGAATCTTTGAATTTGAAGCTTGGTCTGCAGACTGAGTTCCAGGACAGCCAGGGCTGTATAGAGAAATCCTGTCTCAGAAAAAACAGTTAAGATTAAGATTAAAGTACTGACTATATTTATTATTTATTAGAACAAAGAAATGTTGAATTTTAATTTGAGATAGGGTCTCACTTTGTAGTTGGCCTGGAACCTGCTATGTAGACCAGGCTGCCCTATAACTCACAGAGATCCACCTGTCTCTGATTACCGAGTATCTATGTATTACAAGGCCTTGCTCCACATTCTGAATCTTAAAATGAAAAGATAGCTCAAAAGTGTTTTCTTTGTTTGCAAGCATAAACAAAAGGGAAGCAGAAATAGCAGTGCTAATTTCAGACAAAGCAGAATTCAAGGCAAAAAATATTGTGAAGGGCAAAAGCATAACACTAAATTGCTTAGTATTGACATCATAAAGTAGAAAATGTAAGAAACGTATTGACAAATTCACACAAATCTGATGACTTTGAGAGCCTTTTGGTAAAACTCTGTTAGACAAAACACATGAAAACAAAAGACTATATAGAATATGAATAACATAGCTAAGAAAGTTAATTTAATAAAACATATTGAATTTTGCTTCTTATAGAGAATGTCTTCCTTCCCATTAGTCACATCACTGTTACAAAGTTGATTTTATTAACACTCAAAGAGCACTTCGATGTACTTATAAGAAGTAGAAATCATGCATGTCATGGACTTGAGCACAATGCAAGCAAGCCAGAAAATAATGACAATAATGTAATCAATCACCCAAGCATTTAGAATTTAAAGCTACAATCTTTTATTTTGAGGCAGGGTCTCACTATGTAGTCCTGTGACTTGCTGTGTAGTCCAGGTTGGCCTTGAACTCAAAGATTCTCTCTCTCTCTCTCTCTCTCTCTCTCTCTCTCTCTCTCTCTCTCTCTCTCTCTCTCCTTCTTGTGCTGGCAATAAATATGTACACCACCATGCCCAGCCAATTTAAAAGCTTTTAATTACATTTATTTATTTATTTATTTATTTATTTATTTATTTATTTATGATATGGTGTTCACGTGTTATGGTGCTGTGGACAGCAGAGGACAACTAATGGGAGTTGATTCTCCATCCACCATTTCAGTCCCAGGGATCATATTCAGGGCTTCAGGCTTGGTGGCTAGCACCTTTACCTACTGACCCATCTCATGAGCTTCTAAAGCTAAAATCTTATGGGTTAATAATATTCATTATAAATGTAGCCATAGTTCTAGTCAAAGGCAATTTAATAGTTTTAACTGTTGTTTATAATTAATAAGAATAAATGAAAGTAAATTAATTCAGCTCAAGAATTTAGAAATTTTCAGTAGAGTCTCTCCACCTTTCATCTGAGGCTTTCAGAGCACAGTGATTTGATTGTCCTACTTAGGTAGGTCTTAATATGCACTCCCTTGTTGAAATGCATAACCATAGAGTGCATGTAATTTCTTCCCATCTGTGGTAGAGACCTCTGTTGTCCATTGAGGGCTCAAATCTGTCTCATTTGTTCTATTTGGCTGCACTTCTGAATGTATTTTCTTAAGTTAGCTCCATCAATAATGAAACTATCATATTCATTTCTACCTATTTCTTATGCTTTATTGCCCAGTTAGGCAGTCTTGAGAAAGAAAGAGCAAAAGCATTGGGACCCTGGACAGTTTCTTTGGAAGAATGAATAAATAGTGAAATATACTTAAACCTGTTGAAAATGAAACATTTGCTGAGTACCTACTGTGTACCAGGTATTGTGCTATGAACTGGGCACAAAAACAATGAAGGCAGGCACAGTTAGTATGCTTGCTGTCTGGCAAAGAAACACACTTGAGTAAACAGTTAGCACATAACAGTAGAGCACAGTATAATCCATGCAATGTGAACAATGCACTTTGCAGGGAATTGGAAAAGTCACTTTAGTATTCCAAGAGAGCAGGTGTGAAAGGGCTGACTGGTGAGAGATAAATTGGGAAAAAGCAGGAATCCAATCACATAAGACCTTTTAAGCCCAAGAGATACCACATTCATCCTAAAGGCAACAGGGAGCCATTAAAAGGTTTCAAGCTGGGCAAGCTTAGAATTAGATTTTCATTTTGTAAAAATCACTCTGATCATAATACAGAGAATGACTTGATGAGAGCAGATTTTACACTATTTCATCAGTGTATTTGGGAATCCGTGTCTCCAGTCTAACCATCCCTTTATAACCCCACTGTCAATGATCTAGAACATCTAGGTAGTTGATAGTGGAAATGTGAAAGGGTGTGTGTAGATGAGGGAAGTCTCTCTGAGGTAGATTGATATGATAGGACCTCATCACTGATTGCATGTGAGGAGTGAGGGAAAGGGAGGAGTCCCAGATGTCAAGGAAAGGGGAAGCAAGAATGAAATTGTCAAGTGGGATTAGTATGATTCCTGCTTTCTTAATTTCTTCCAGTCAGCCTCGTGCTTACTTGCTATCTGTTGGAGTAATTTACTTGGAAGGAATAGATTAAGTTCAACTGGAGATAGAAGGCTTGTTAGTTAATATTCGATATGTCAAGTTTGCCGATACTGCCTTCTAATTCCTTCAAGATGTTTCTGGGAAAAGAAACTGCTGAGTCACACTGAAGGTGACCCAGGCTCTATTCTTTTGTGTGTGTGTGTGTGTGTGTGTGTGTGTGTGTTTTGGAAAAAATAAAGTAGGTGGAAGCCTAATTAGTGTACACTATGTAGGAATGAGTCAAAGTCAGTTAAAAAATCTTCTTGGGCCACACCCATCTATTACTCAGATTGATGTAGTCATGATGAGCCTTTGTTCAGTAATACATCATCACTACCAGGAAAGTTGTGATATTACTAAAAGGCAGGTTGTGGAAACAATTTATGTTGTTTTTCAGGAAATACTGAAGAAGGTCAAGGACTTTTCAGATTAATGTTCTCTGTAGAAGTTTATTTCAAAACTAAACTAGGTAAAGATTTTGTTTGAAGAAGTATTTCCTAAAAGGGTAAGCTTTAATCACATAGAGTGGCTGTGAAATGGGTCAACTTAAAAAAGCTATCTTATGGGCTGGAGAGATGGCTCAGCCGTTAAAGGCTAGGCTCACAACCAAAAAAGCTATCTTAGCATGAATGTATCTAATTTTCTACTCTTCAGGCACAGCTTCCTTCAAATAAAGATGGCGATCAAGTCAGTGAAATAACTGATTTAGAGAAAAATTATAATTGGAATAAACCGTTTCCTGCAGTTGGGGCACATTGTATGTATGATAGGCAAGGATGCAGAAATGAGTGTAGGCTGTACTACTAATGGCCTTAACTGCCATGCCAAGGGACTGAAAGTTTATTCTACAGACAATTCAGTAGGCAAGAAAGTTTGCTATACAAGGAAGAAGACAGTGTTTACATCCTCAGAACTCATGGAAATATGCTGTGCATAGCTGTCGATGACTATAGTCTCAGCATGGGTGTGCGGTGTGGTGGAGCAGAGAAAACAGGCAGATTCAGGGAGCTTGTTGGCCAGTCAATGTAAGCCTAAATGGTGGCCTTGAGGTTTAGTAAGTGATTCTGTCCCAAGGAAATAAGAAAGAGAGAAACAGAGGAAGATAATCAATGTCCTCCTTTTGCTTTCACATGTAAATGTGTGGATACACATACTTGCAAACACATGGGCACATGCAACACATTCCCCTGTTCCCCCTCCCCCCCAAACAAAACCAAATATCAAAGTTCTAAAAATGTACAGACCTGGACTTTGCACTTAAGAGTACAGTGCTGAAATTCTGATTTTAAGGACTAAGTCTTGTGACTAAATATCTAGCTAAATAAAGAGCACAATGACTAGGTTTGTAAGGGTCTAGTGATCTAGTGGAACACAGAAAGAGAACTCAGAGTCTGGTTCCAGCTACACTGGCCAAATATGTATGACTGGACATCTGCATTTTCTGGTTGAAGATGTCCAATGCAAGAAGGGAACATGGAAGTAAAGAGAAGGGGGAAATGGACACACAGCCATGAAGTTACTCTTTCATTTAATAGTTATTGAGTCCCTGTTGGGAGTCAGACATTGCATTAGTCTGTAGGGATATATTAAAACCCCCGAGGGCTTTTCTGTCTAGCCAGGAAGAGAAATATAATCAGATACAACACCTGTGACACGGGCTGGGCCAGTGCTTTTGAAATGTTCAGGTGTCTTAAGAAATAACTGAAAAGACTAATTAATATACATGCTCATATAGAGGCACATACAGGGTGTGGTAGGTATGAAGAGGGAGTCATCTGTTTTACCTGAAGGTAATTCTGGAGCTGAGTTAAAAGTTAAGCCAAGTTAGTAGATATTCACTCAGATATTAGGGAAAATGAATAGAATCCAGAAACAGTTTCCAGCAGTTGGAGCACATTATATGATAGGAAAGGATGCAGAAACGAGTGTAGGCTGTACTAATGGCCTTAACTGCCATGCCAAGGGACTGAAATTTTTTTTTTACAGGAAATGGACAGCTATTTAGAGTTTTGAACAAGGGAATAAACTATGAAGGTATTTTGTAAAGAACATCCTGGCGCTAGACAAGAGTAAAGTCCTTGTTGTTGACATGCCCTTGGCCTGCATATGGAAAGGTAAGTGCAGCTGCAAGTCCGAATGAGGACTGTTTGGTGATGAAGTCAGAGAGGTGCTGGGAGCCAGGGCAAGTAGGGACTCAGGGGCTATGGTCAAAACAGTGGCTATTATCTTCATTTTGTCAGGTATGGGTACAATATGGCCAGAGTGGAGGCAGGTGAGCAGTTAGAAGATCATTGTAGGAATCAAGGGCAATGCCAGTATGGCTTGAACTAGTTGTATTAATAAAGTTCCATGTTCAAGTTTCTCCTCCTCCTTCCCACCAGCAGCACCACCACTACTATTGCAGTGATGATATAATATAGTTGAACTACTATAAAAACTGCTTCATATTGCCTTCTTGTGGTCATATCATTTCCCCATCCCTTCACTCTAACTACTGGCAGTAACTGGCGAATTTTCTGTCCCTATAGGTTCATCTTTTTCAGAAGTTCACATAGATGGGATGGGGCAGTGTGTAACCTTCTGTGTTTTACTTCTACTAAGCAAAATCCATTCGATATTATTCATAATGTGGAAAAAATGGTTAACTCCTGTTATGGCTGATTTAATCTTCCATTTTATAGAAATACCACACTTTATTTTTTCTTTTGTCAATTTAAGGACATTGGGGTTGTTTCTATATTTTATGATTAGGGATAGACATTTGCAGGGTTTTTTTTTAGAAATATGACTTTTCATTTTTGGATAAATAGATTGGAATAGAATATACATAGTAAAATATGCACTTATTATAGGTAATATTTGCATATGTATATACATATCTTGCACATTTAACTTTATAAGAAACTGCAAATTGCCTTCCATAGCAACTCCTACCATTTTGCAGTTTGTGAATACTGCAAGGGTTCCAGTTGCTCTGCAGCTTTATCAGCTTTTTGTATGGGCAATGGATTTATTTCAGCAATTCTAGAGGACGGATAAGAGCTTTAATTTAGAATGTGCTAACAGCTAACACTACTGAGAAAAGTAGAACCAGATTTACTGGTGCAGTGGATGTGGGCCATGACATAAAATGAGGAGTCACAGACAATGACAAGATTTGATACCTAACCAAGATAATAATGAAAAAAAAAATGGGCAGAATTTCAAAACACAGTTAATCTGACATGATTTCAGTGGCTCAGAAAAAGCTAGGAAGTAGCCATTAGGAAAGAGAGAATGAGTGTTGTTATTGGGGTCTAGGGAGAGAAACTTCTATCCCATATGCTCATGAGGAATCACAAATGAGATTTATTCAAAGCAAATAGAGCTGAAGATGATTAAAGGACTTTTATGGATGGTGTGTAGGTGGAAAATGAAAGGTGCCACCCTCAAGCAAAGCCATATTTGTCTGGGAAAAGCAGGCTCTTGTTAACATCTCAAGGATGTGATTCACCGTGGAAATCTGAAACCTGTTTTATAGCCTGGGTGGGTGCTGGCTGGCTGGTGCAGGGTTGTTTTTACTGACACAGAGTTGGGAGCAGTTGCCCGACTGGATAGTGGAATCTGGTACCTGGAAATAATGAGCCATGATGTCACTTTGAATAATAAGCAAATCTAAGAAAACAATTACCCTGTCTGTAGCAGGCAGAATCACAAAAAAGCTGGGAAATTAAAGTCTCTACCAGGAGTACTCTTCTCTGGGTCCATCATCTGACTTCTCAGAAAAGCTCATGCTAAGTACACATGGCTAAGTAGTCAGTTATCTATGGCTCATATATTGGTGATGATCACTTAAACAGTAAAACCAAGGCTGTAGAGGTTTCTCAGTGGTTAATAGCACTTTCCACTCTTCCAGAGAACCTAAGATCCATTCTCAGAACCCACTTCAACAGGTGGCACACCACAGATTGAAACTCCAGATTCAGAGGATCTAAACTCTTCTGGTCTCCTCAGACAACATTCGTATGTACATGTTCTCCCTCCCCCTCCCTTCTCTCTCCTCCCTCCCCTCGCCCTTCCCCCTCTCTCTCTCACACAAATACACACACTCACAAATAAATAATAAAAGTAAGTTTTAATTGTTATATATGTGAGTTTGAATGCCCATAAAAGCATAAATACAAACTTCTTAGTCTATATAATGTCACTTGAATGCATATGTTTCCTGGATTGAGCATTTGGTATAGGATAAGCAGTTGGTGTTCCCTGGGGAACATTGCACTCCCACTCTCAGCATTCCTTAGTGGCTGGTAGTTCTTTGTCTAGGGTTGAGGCCTCTCATGTTTCACACTCCAAGTTAGCACATCTGTTGAATAATCTCAAAGAACAACAACAACAACAAAAAAACCCAAATAAAAAGCATTACAAAACATAAATGAAAATATAAAAATTTCTTTAAAAGAGAAAATGGTTATAAAAGATGAAGCATATGTGGGAGCTCCTGACAGTGATGTGGTACTGACCGGCTCCCATAAGAGAAGATCCCAAAGCACGTTTCCCTATGTTCCTGGCCTTTCATTGCCTGCTTTCTACTTCTGCTTTGGCTTCTTCATCCATTTCCTGTCTCTAACTTTCTACTGTTATTTTCATTTATTGTCACCAATAATGAAACCCCTTTATTTTTTTCTTTAGGAAATTCAAACAATATAATAAAATATTTGGAAGAAAATAAACCTTTTCTGAAATCCCAGTCATAGGCTCCTTATCACTGATTTTTTTGAAAGGTCATATATTCATTCATAAGTGTCCTTCTACGTAAATTATTCCACATGCATTTTTTTAAATAGTGGAAAAAGTTTTGAAAAAGTCAAGTTTTCTTTCCTATTTATATTGACACTCAAACCTCCCTTTGGTGTTCCTAGGAGTCAATATAAATGAATTGTTTACTCTTCTATCTCCATGATCATTCAATTCGTTATATACAGATACACACATTATTTAAAAAAAAATCAGACTCTTGGAAAAGAGACAGTACATTTCAATATAAAAAAGCCATATATTAGAAGTCCATAGATAATAAATATCACATTGGCGAGAATTAAAAGCTTTTTGTCTAACATGAAGAATAAAACAGGAATGATTAGCCTGACCACTACTCCATATACTACTAGAATTCTTAACTAGAATGGAAAACAACATAAAATCAAACAAACAAAACCCCATGAAGGCATCAAAACAAAGAAATCTTCCCTGACTGATAAGTCTTTATTTATAAAAGTTTATATGTAGCAATCCCTGAAGACAACACAAAAAGCCTATTAGAACTAATTGAATGAATTTAGGAAAGGCAAAGCATGCAAAAAGAAATATACAAAATCAGTTAACATTTCCATATCCTAGCAAATAGAACATGCTAAAACCCATTGAATTGTGCACTTCAAATGTATGGATTGTATGGATATCAACTATATCACAATGGAATTTTATCTTAGTTTCCATCTTACAGATTATAACATATATGTGACTTATTATCTTTTACCATAAATAAATATCTTCATCATTTTTCAAACATTGTAACAACTTTATAGCTCCTTAACTCCATTTGTTCTCCACATTGATATGTTACTAATGTCAGTGTTGAATTCTTTAACTATTTTTACTCTTACAATGAAATTGAAAATACTAAGAATGAGCCTCAGAGGAGAAATCTACTACTATTATTCAGTTAAAGGAACACAACAATAAAACAAGTTCTATAACTCCTAATAACATACTCACCCAGCCCTCATCAGAGAGGTTTCTTGTAATAGGAACTAACACAGAGACTCACAACTGAAACAAAGCACAGAGAATGAGAGAATTTTGAGTACTTAGTCCTAAATGGGATGTGTCTATCAAACCATGACCTTCATAACTCAGGGATCTACATGGAAGAAGAGACAAAAAGGTTGTAAGAGCCAGAGGTCATGATTGATGCAAAGGAAATGGTGTCTTCCAAACACAACAATACTGAAGCACACATGAATTCACAGAGACTATGACAGCATGCACAAGACCTGCACAGGTCCAAGCTTGGCAGAATCCCCCATACTGAGAAGGGGAAGTGGATACAAAGTCCCTACTTATAAACAAGCTATTTGCAATTGATACCTACCAGAAAAGCAAAGATCAGTTTCCTCCAATGGAATGTCACTGGATCTATCAGCCACATTGCAGGGCAGGTGCCATGGTTGACCAACACAAAATGAACTCTGTGTTTTTAGTGTGCTTTTACTAAGTCTTTTAAGTTTTTTCATTCATTCGTTCGTTCATTCATTCATTCATTCATTCATTCATTTTGAGAGAAAGAGAACTTGAAGTCAGGTGGGTAGGGAAGTGGTGAGGATCTTGGAGAAATTGGCGAAAGCAAAATAATATGATCAAAATATATTGCATGAAAGTTTTTTTCTTGTCAATAAATAAAAAACATTTTAAAGATGTAGATGTAGTTGTGTATGCCCACACCTGTGCTCTGCTCTTTGCATTTCTCCACTTCCGTCTAAAACACGCCTTTGATCATTTCTTCTGCTGTTTGATTTTTATTGTAAGAATGTTCACTTTGTTTCCCCTTTTTGAAGTAGTTTCACTGAATTCTATGATGGTAAGCAATTTAAAGATGTCTGCTGCCGGGCATGGTGGTACACGCCTTTAATCCCAGCACTCGGGAGGCAGAGGCAGGCAGATTTCTGAGTTCGAGGCCAGCCTGGTCTACAAAGTGAGTTTTAGGACAGCCACGGCTACACAGAGAAACCCTGTGAAGAAGGAAGAAGGAAGAAGGAGGAAGAAGAAGGAAGAAGAAGGAAGAAAGATGAAGGATGAAGGAGAAGAAGGAGGAGAAGGTGAAGAAGAAGAAGAAGAAGAAGAAGAAGAAGAAGAAGAAGAAGAAGAAGAAGAAGAAGAAGAAGAAGAAGAAGAAGAAGAAGAAGAAGCTCACAGTGCCTTCAGAGCTTTCTGCTTCTGAGGTTTCTCTGGCTCTGCCAGCCACCTGTCAGCATAAGCATGGTGGTGGCAAAGGCACTTGCTTCCAAAGGGGCAGGTCTCCTTGCCTTGTTCAAAGTATTTACATGCCTTTTACCCCCATTCCCTGTTTGAAAGCTTCAACTAATTCATTCTTTTTATTCTGATCTTCTACCCAGTACACACTTGGAATTACAAACTCTGGCCCTCTGGACAAGACTTTATGATCGGGTTTTCAAACTGCTTGGCACATCTCCATTGACGGATGTGGAACAGGCAGTAGGTGTGGCTGCAGTTGGAGAGAATGCCAAACCTCCTTTCAGAAGCAGATGCTTTCTCCAGGACCACCTCCATACAGATGCTGCACACTTCGTCCTGGCTTACCAGGAAGGCAAAAGACCTTTCCATCTCATGTTCAAATGTCCTTTGAGCTGTCCTTTGCTCTTGGGTCAAAGGGGTGGAGGATTTGAAGCCTGCAGATCTCACACATATCCCCATGCAGGTAGACACAGGCATCTCCAAACGGCACTCCCCAGTGGTAGCATAGGAGCACAACTGCTGCTCATTGCTATAGGAGTTGATGGCCTCCTGTAGGAGCATCAGGCCAGTCCTGATGGCATCTAGGTAGGAATGGGGCTTTATCTCTGGGCTGGTCTGAGGGTCACTACAGCCACCTGGATTATTCTCTGTGCTTGGAGGAGTCTTGTCTTTAGCCAGACCAGTGAGATTGCTGTCTGAGCACCAGCATTGTATTCTTTCGCTTTCCAGGTTCATTCAAATGTGTCCTCATAATAGATGTGGCAATGTCGGGATAAAGATGAGGGCTCTGCAGGCCTGAGGAGGGCGAAGGGTGGGATGCAGGACCCACAGCTCCACCTGCTGCAGCTGGGGGCTTTACATGATCATATCAAGGTGGGCAAAGGTCTGTCTCTGTACTCTCATCTAAAAGAGGCTATTGGGGCCATGTATCCTGCTATCTATACCCACACCTGTGTCAGTAGGACTGACAGAAACCAGTCTACTGCCAAAGAAGGCCCTTGACACCTGTGTTACCAAGACAGGTCCCTTGGTAGGAATCTTCAGGATACACTGATTGGAGTGGGTGGCTGGATTGGGAAGGGCAGGTGGCCAAGTCAAACACAAGAACTCTGACAGTGAGGACCAGATGGGCTCCACCCACCAAAGCATGGAGCATCTCACACTGTTGTCTAGCTTGGAGCAACAGGGGTCTGTGTGCATGAATGTCATAGCATCCACACCAGAAGTCACCTGAGCATGAACCAGAAATGGCTTTCAAACCAATGGCATATCACCTTGTGACACACAAAACCACAGTGAGGATATGGTATGGTAGTAGTGGCAAAGTCTAGAGTGTGCTATATATAGGGTTTAAAGTTAAGACAAAATTATTAATATTCTAAATACAATGTTAAGTTAAAATCTCCCTGCACTACGGCCTATACTCAGGCAGGCATATAGCATATACCTGTATTCCCACCACTGGAGATGGAGGCAGGAGACCAGAAGTTTAAAGCTACATAGTAAGTTTGAAGTCAGCATGGGTGGAATAAAACCCTGTCAACAAAACAAAACACCACTCCATACCAGTAACCACAGCCATGGCAACCTTGCCTGCTGTGTGCACCATAGGTACAGTAGCCCTTCTGGTAGTATTTGCAGATGGTGAACGGCTTGCTGTTCTCCAAGTCATATAAGAACAGGAACTGTGTCTCTAGCTGCATATATAGCAGAAAATGGCTTATTTGGTCATCATTGGGAAGAGAGGATCCTTGGTCCTGCAAACTTTATATGCCTCAGTACAGGGGAAAGCCAGGGCCAAGAAGTGGGAGTGGGTGAGTAGGGGGAGCAGGGTGGGAAGAGAGTATAGGGGACTTTCGGGATAGCATTTGAAATGTAAATGAAGAAAATATCTAATAAAACATTGAAAAAAAGGAAAAAAAAAAAAAGAGCAGGAACTGGCTGCCTTCAGGATATACACCATACGTAAAATGGCTGCAGTTGACCTGCTTGGTGCTCATGGTGGCAGGGCCAAGGGCTGGAGTCGCACTGAAGTTTCAGAGCCACCAGCACTGTGGCCCAGTCCAACCCCGCTATTTATTTATTTATTTATTTATTTATTTATCTATTTATTTATTTAATTTATTTTTAACACTCCACATTTTATTCTTCCCAATCCACCCTTTCACTGTTCCACATCTCATACCTCATCCCCACACCCTGTCCCCACATGGATGTCGCCACCTCCCACCACACCTGACCTCTAAACTCCCTCCAGTCTCTTGAGGGTTAAGTGTATCATCTCTGAATGAACACAGACCCAGAAGTCCTCTACTGTATGTGTGTTGAGAGACTCATATCAGCTGGTATATGCTGTCTGTTTGGTGGTCCAGTGTTTGAGAGATCTTGGGGGTCCAGATTCATTGAGACTGCTGGTCCTCCTACAGGATCACCCTTCTCCTCAGCTTCTTTCAGCCTTCCCTAATTCAACCACAGGGGTCAGCAGCTTCTGTCCATTGGTTGGGTGCAAATATCTGCATCTGACTCTTACAGTTGCTTGTTGGGTCTTTCGGGGGGCAGTCACAATAGGTCCCTTTTTGTGAGCGCTCCATAGCCTCAGTAATAGTGTCAGGCCTTGGGACATTCCCTTGAGCTGGATCCCACTTTGGGCCTGTCGCTGGACCTTCTTTTTCTCAGGGTCCTCTCCATTTCCATCCCTGTAATTCTTTTAGACAGGAACAATTACGGGTCAGATTTGTGACTATGGGATGGCAACCCCATCCCTCACTTGACGTCCTATCTATCTGCTGCCCTGTAAGTTCCCTCTCTCTAGTGTTGGGCATTTCATCTAAGGTTCCTCCCTTTGAGTCCTGAGAGTCTCTCATCTCCTAGGTCTCTGTTGCATTCTGGAGAGTCCCCCCAACCTCCTATCTCCTGAGGTTTTTTGTTCCTCATGAAACTGCAAAGCTTCTGTAAGGCAAAGGACATAGTAAGACAAATTGGCAACCTACAGATTGGGAAAAAAATCTTCACTAACCTCACATCTAATAAAGGGTCAATATCCAAAATATATAAAGAACTCAAGAAGTTAATTACCAAAAATAAATCCAAAAAACCAAAAACAAACAAACAAGAAACCAAACAACCCAATCAAAAAATGGGGGTATAGAACTAAACCAAAAATTTGCAACTGAGGAATCTCGAATGGCTGAGAAGCACCTAAAGAAATGTTCAAATTCCTTAGTGATCAGAGAAATGCAAATCAAAATGACCCTTAGACCAATCAGAATGGCTAAGATCAAAACCTCAGGTGACAACACATGTTGGAAGGATGTGGAGAAAGATGAACGCTCCTCTATTGCTGGTGGGATTGTAAACTGGTACAACCACTCTGGAAATCAATCTGAGGTTCCTCAAAAAATTGGAAATAGATCTACCTGAAGATCCAGCTATACCACTCTTGGGAATATACACAAAAGATGCCCTGCCATGCCACAGGGGTACCTGTTCCACTATGTTCATAGCAGACTTATTTGTGATAGCCAGAAGCTGGATACAACCTAGATGTCCTAAGACAGAAGAATGGATACAGAAAATGTGGTTCATTTACACAACAGAATACTATCAGCTATTAAGAGTGAGGACATCCTGAGTTTTGCAGGAAAATTGATGGAACTAGAAAATATCATCCTGAGTGAGGTAACTCAGATCCAAAAGGACATGCATAGTATATACTTACTAATGAGTGGATATTAGCCAAAAAAGTACATAATACCCAAGACAGAGTCCATAGAACTCAAAAAGCTCAACAAGCTAAAGTGCCCAAGTGAGGATACCTCAGTCCCACTTGGGACAAAGAAGAAAGCAATCACAAGTGGGGAAGGAGACCCAGGAGGGAACGTGGCTGTTGTGTGTGACAGGTGGATGTGGTGGTGGTGGTGGGGGGGAGGAGAACCTGATCTGGCACTGTGTAAGGGTAAAGAACTGAAGCCCTGAGGGCCAGCAGAAAGAATATTTATTTATTTTTATGTGAGTACAATATCACTCTCTTCAGACACACAAGAAGAGGACATCGGATCCCATTACAGATGGTTGTTAGTCACCATTTGGTTGCTGGGAATTGAACTCAGGACCTCTGGAAGAACAGTGAGTCAGTGCTCTTAACCACTGAGCCATATCTCCAGTCCCTTAGAATTTTTTAAATTACCTCTCTCAACCCAACTGACCTCTGGGCTCTTCTCCTTGGTCATACCAAGGTTGAATTTTTCTCTCTGAATTCCAGAGAGATTTTCAACAAGCTTCTGACCAATGTTTTCCAGTGGGCCTCTATTTAGTCTCACTGCAATGAGGCAGCCAATGTCCTAAAGGAAAAATTCCAAGCAACTGTGGCACTCACATCAATTAACTTCCCATCTCTAGAAAGTTTTACTTGTATAATCTTGCTTTTCTTCTTGTGTTCCAGTGACTCCAAATACTTCAGCTTTTGAGATGGTTTTTTTTCAGGAAGTTATTCTGAGAAAGCTGCTCCTTGTGATTAAACACTGAAGTTCTTTTTACTGTATTTCACAATGTTTTTCAGTTTTGATCTTTGTATAACCAATATCAATCTCAGGAATAATTTCTTTCTTATTTTATCCACTGATTTTTGAAAAGTAAAAAATCATGATTTTTGGTCTAAAAGTTATTTGTCTAAAAATCTATCTATCTATCTATCTATCTATCTATCTATCTATCTATCTATCTATCTATCTATCTATCTCCATGTGTATTGTGGGGGATGTGAAGGCCAACCTTTGAAGGAAAGAGTGGGATGGAGAGTGAGATGCCACAGGCTCCTGTGACCCCTTGAAGAGTCCTGACCTAATGCCATACACGGCATTAGACCCAAGATGGCTCCCAGAACACTGGCGAGACAGCAAAAAGAGCCAAGGCCAGGCTGGTGGCTGCTTCCTTTACTCCTTCTGAGTAACCTCATCAGGCAGGGCTTTCATTAGGGCACAGTGAGAATGTGTTGAGATAAGATTGACTGAGGATTCAGGGCCTTGGGATTGGCTTAAACACTATATTAGTTTATGTGATGGGCAATGAACTCAAATCTGCACACTGATGCCAGTCTCTGGCCTCTGATTCTGAGGATTTGTCAAGTGACTCTGTCTCCTCTTGCTCCCCATCCTTGCTTCTGTTCCCATAGTGTATGGCTATTTTGCCCCCATGTATGTCTAGGTACCACGTGGGTGCTACATGGTGTCCCTAGGACTGGGGTTACAGACAGTTGTGAGTTTACATGTAAGTGCTTGGAATCAAACTGCTGAGCCACCTCTCCAGAATCTTTCCACACCCCCTAAATTTATTTTGAATTTTGTGAGCTGTCCTTGGGTGATCTTTCTTTTTTCTTGTGCCCCCTGGTGAATTTGTTTCATTGTTGTAGTTCTTTGGTAAATAGATACCAAGATAAAGTAATGTTTTCACTGTGCTTCTAGATTGTAAGAGTGAACTCCTGCAGGGGTCGGGGCGGGACTCACTTTCAGATTCAGTTCCCTATAACTTGGACCACTTCGTAAAACTTTCCTTCCTTCTTGGGTGGTATGGTAGTTTAAATTACAATAGCTCCTGTAGGCTTATATATTTGACTGTTTGATTCCCAGTTGGTGGAATTGTTTAGGAAGGATTAGGAAGTCACTAGTGGACTCACACCATTCCCAGTCTCACTGTTGGCTTTCAGATATTGCTTCAGCACTATGCCTGCCTGCCTGCAGCTATTCCCCAAGTCATGGTGACTATGAACTAACCCTCTAAAACTTTAAGCAAGCCACCAATCAAATGTTTTCATTTAAAGCTGCCTTGGTTCATGGTATTTCTTCACAGCAATAGAACAGTAATTAAGATTGATGGAATACTTATGAGATTTTTATGAGGCATATATATTTGTAAAAACCTAAAATGCTGTAGTTATGGGTGCTAGAGTTTTTGCCAAAGGAATTTCCCTATCTCTCACTCTGTTTGGAAAGAAACAAAATTCTACAGAAGCCCCTTCTTCAGGACTTCAACGTGTCTGTTCAGTCCTTTACAATCTTCAGCTTCTTCCTACTCACTGAGTCAGGGCTAGTCTTGCACAAAATTTAGAGGCATTTCATTGATGTGATGAGACATTAGGCAGTGGATATGCCTGTTTCTGCCAACATCTAAGAAGAATCTTTAATAACTTTTTGGTCCACCTTTGAATCTAGATGGTGACCACAAAAATATCTCAATGCTTTTGATGAATAGAAAACTATGTGTTCTGATTGTTCGGAGAGAATTGAACATTGCTTAGGATAAGTTATTCAAAAACCAAGCTGTCATCATCAGAGGACAAGCAAAAATATATGTGGATGGAATGAAATTTTGTATTAAAACACGAATATTATGACACTGACAACATGGCTTAATATGACTATGGATCTCCATGAAAGGAGACTTGATAAAATATCATTAAAGTTAGAGACATGTCAGCTATAATTTTAGTACTTCCCAAACTATCCTTAACAAGGAAGCCAAATATATTTGTACAACTCTAAAAACAATGTTAACAATGTTAATTAACAATGTTAATCAGCTTTGCAGATGCTGTCTTCAGTACCATTCTTCTTCTAATATATATCATAAATTTCCAGAAAGGGAAAAAGCAATAGTTGCATGTAACTTGCTAAATTGCTGATTGGCATAAATGCTGTTTTACTTTAGTAATCTGTGAAATAACAGATAAAGAAATGTCTGTCAAAAATAACATTGATAGTTGTGTGAGTGTTTTAGTTTGTATTCCCTACCTCAAATCAGACTTGAGTGAAGAATTTCAATTCAGGAAGTGATGTCAAGAAATATTATTAGGGACATAGGAGCATGAAACAATAGGTTATTTTAATATGGCAAGTGGGATCAGCCTTGCTCAGAAAATGGAACAGGTTTTGAAAAGTGAACAAGCTGGGGAATTTATTAATCAACTTGAATTCTTCTGCATCTGAAGTTAGTGTGTAGAGTGAGATCCAAGGAGAAATGATTACATGCCTACAATGTCTGCTACATATTTTTAAAATACTGCAAAAGATTGTATATTATTGTATATGGTATATTTCCTCCTCTTTTTCTCTTATACTTCATAGTACTGCTTTTTAAATTAATTAATTTATGTGTATGGGTATTTTGTCTGTATGTATGTCTGGACATCTAGTACCTCAGAGGTCAGAGGAGAGTGTCAGATCTCCTGGAACAGGGGTTACAGGCAATTGTGAGCTGCCATATGGTTGGTGGGAATTGAATTCAGGTCATCTGGAAGAGCAGCCAGTGCTCTTAACCACCAATACGATACATCTTTCTAGTCCAAGCACTGTTATTTGAAATCCTAACCAAGTTCACATTCTACAACAAATACAGCTTCTTCCTGATGTTATTCCTTTATCTTTAGCAAATGTCATTACTCATTATCTTTTCCATCATGATATTCATCTTAAAAGTTACTAGAATAATTTTGCTCTTGTGCAACTCTCTAGTATTGCCTTATAATTGCTTCTAAGTAAATTCTATTTCTCTGACTAAGATATTTTCTCCTTGAAGAGATAAACATACCATTTTTAGCATTCTAAAGCTGTAGCACAGTTGGTTGACAGGACAAGAACTCAATCAATGTTGAGTGACTTTAAGTCAAAAGAAACAGTGTAGTGAAGGCTGAGTTGAAGTAGGAAGAATTTGCTCCTCACTACTAACAATAAGAGAATGGCTTGAATAATTTATTTTTTGAATAGTTGTTAAGATTTGTGGATGAGATTTTATCTAGACATCCAGATAGTTTAATAAATGCCAAGAGGTGTTTCAAAATTACATCATTCCATCTGGACTGCAAGACCCATGTATGGGTGGGTCTGATCTGGTCATGCTTAGAAAATAGTTAAGTATGTCCTCAGGAGGTTTTTTTTTTTTTTTTTTTTTTTTTTTTTTTTTTTTTTTTTTTTTTTTTTTTTTTTTTTTTTTTTTTTTTTTTTTTTTTTTTTTTTTTTTTTTTTTTTTTTTTTTTTTTTTTTTTTTTTTTTGACTTTTAAAGACAGATGTTTTCTTTCTTTGTAAAATATATTTCTAATTTTTAGTTGTACAAAATAATGGATTTCATTATGACACTTTAAAGATACAGATCTTTGTAACTAGCCAGTCTCCCATTGCCACCCCTTGTCTACTATTTCCCTTCCAACCCCTCCCCAGTAGTTCCCTTCTGTTTTCATCACACAAATGTTTCTCTAAGTACTATTCCCTTTGTTTAGACAAGTGTTAAAGCCAGTAGAGTTCTATTTTCTGTTTAAAAACAAAACAGAATAAACTGTTTTTCCATGCATTCATAATGAATATTTATAGCCATTTTATATATTAAATACTATTCATCAGGAGAAGTAATTTAAGTTAAGGTTTTACTCTAAATAAGTAAAAATGGGAGCCTAATTGAAAATGGTTTTCCCACTCCTATTTTTGTACTGTTCTACTTAATATTTGGCAGATGGAGTATGAATAGAAATGCTTAAGTTGGAATGCTTTATGGGGTTTTAAACTGTTGTTAATTAGTCGTGAAATAATTTTAATTACTTAAAAATTCCATTATGACTGTGGTTCAAATATGTGATTCATATTGGCAAACTACCACAGACCCTCATTTTATAAATCATTTTACTTATACTTAAATTTATGAGAAGGAAAATAAGGTTAATATACTTAATATTCAGAGAGGAGAGATCTGACGGGGCAAAATGAAACTGCCTCTAATTTGGCTATAAAAATCTTGAAGCATTTTAGATTTTATCAGCAGTTCAAAGCAACTTTTAAAAACTTACAAAGAAGTATGAAAGAGAGAGGATGGAGATGAACTGAATGTAAGCATCGTCTACACCATTCTTACTCATTCTACTCTTCACCTGGCCTCTGTATTTTTACTACTAGTAGAGAAAGAGGTGGTAGCCATGGTCATCAAAAGTAGCTTCCTTTAATTTCTCCAGCTTTCAAGAAATATAATTTATAAACAAAAAAATTCAAGGTATGTATTGTTTTGACATAGCTATGCATTATGAAATCACAATCATTATCAAGTTGACTAACATATCCATCCTCTCATATAGTTACTAAAAAAAACCTGATTGGTGAGAACAGTTAACAATTTGCAATGTTCTAATACATTACTAACCAAAGTCTCCACCCTGTGCTGACTACAGAACTGACACACCTAATAGTGAAAGTTTGTTCTCTTAAACATCTTTCTATTTCTCTCACACCTTAACTCCTGGAAAGAACCATTTGACTCTGTTTATATAGGTTCAACTATTTAAATTTTCACATATAAGGAGAAGCATGCATTTGCTTCTTATACATGCACAGAAACTTTGGATATTTTTGTGTCCTGCTGATTTCACTTATCATAATGTCCTCCAGGTTCATCTGTGTTGTCCAAATGGCCAAATTTCCTTATTTTTAAAGCCTGATAAAGTAAACTGTTTTTAATAGTTCCAGTAACTATTAATGAGAAGGGGATGATGTTATGTATAAGATATGCAGGAGTAGAAAGATATGCACCCCCTCTGTTTATTAATCATTCAAATATTTGTTGAATGAGCAAACAATAGATTAAGAAGGCATGTTCTCAACTTTAAGGGGTTTATAATCTGGTAAGAGACATGATTTTACACACACACACACACACACACACACACACACACACACACATATATATATATATATGCTGTCAAATGATAATTATACATTATAGATTAAGTACTATAGGGCAGGTTATAAAATGTTTTTGAAAATGTAAAATCCAACCTCAGCAAAACTGGAGAATCACTTCCAATTTAGCTGGAAATACTTTTAATTTATTTTTAATACAATTTGTGTGCTACATAAATGTATATGGGCGTGGGCACATGAGTGGAGGCCAGAGACTGATGGTGTATGTCTTCCTCAGTGACTGGCTGTGTGCATTATTGTTTTTTTGAGACAGGGTTTCCCAACAGTATCTCACCAATTCAACCAGATTGGCTCCAGGAATCCACCTGTATCTATCCCCTTCCATTTCAGCAGTGGAATTACAGGTATAGGCTTTGTAGATCCAAATTCAGGACCTCATGCTTGTACAGGAAGAACTTTGTCAACTGAACTATTGTCTCAGTTCTTGCAAAAACTTCTTTAAATACATGGCATCAAATGTTGCCCTGTAGCATACAGAGATTTTTAATAGGCACTTAGAAAATAATCACAAGAGGTATATTGCTCATTTCCACTTCCCGATTGTACTGTCCCCTCAGCTAATGCATGCTGGGGATTGTTGAGTGTGTTCCAAGTTTGAGGGGTGGACCAGGTCACAGGAGAAGCCTGAAATACCCAATCCCCGGGAGACTGTGTAGACCAAGAATTGAGAAAAATGGAGAGGGGGGGAAGAGGATCCTTCAATAGTTATGCTCTCTGAAAAAAAAAAAAAAAAAAAACTGGATCAAAAGCTAGGCATGGTGGCACAAGCCTTTAATCCCAGCACTTGGGAGTCAGAGGCAAATGGATCTCTGTGAGTTTGAGGCCAGCCTGGTCTACAAAGAGAGTTCCAGAAAAGCCAGGGCTGTTACACAGAGAAACTGTGTATCAAAAGACAAAACAAAACAAAACAAAACAAACAAAAATCCAAAACCAACTGACCACCCAATCAACCAATTATCCAACCAATCAAGAACAAAAAACAAAAACAGATAAAAGCCCACCATATGTAAAAGTAGAATCAATGTATCTAGTGTGCCATTATATTTTTCCTATGTTTAGTATCTTCTGTATTCTAGGCTGAAGGACTAGGGTAGTTTTTAGGTCCAAAATATAAGTGAAATCACTTCATCATGAGACTTGGATTGGAACAAGTTGGAAATCCTGACATTAAAATTGAATAGTAGAGCTGTGAGACTGCCAGATAGTTGGGCTAAATCTGTGAGGAACCTTGTGCCCTGACTCTATCACTCAGGTCAGAGCAAATGATTCAACTTGTAATATGAATTTAGATATGACAAACAGTAGGAAATTGTTCCCATTATATGTCCAGAATGCACTGCTGCTTTAATACATTGGTTTTAATCCATTAAATAGTTCACTCTGGCTTTTTTTTCTTCCAACTTTTATTAGATATTTTCTTCATTTACATTTCAAGTGTTATCCAGAAAGTTCCCTATACCCTGCCCCCTCCCGGCCCTGCTCCCCTACCCACCCGCTCCCACATCTTGGCCCTGGCGTTCCCCTGTATTGGGGCATATAAAGTCTGCATGACCAAGGGGCCTCTCTTCCCAATGATGGCCAAATAGGCCATCCTCTTCTATATATGCAGCTAGAGACATGAGCTCAGGGGGTATTAATTAGTTCATGGTTATTCTTCCACCTATAGGGTTGAAGACCCTTCAGCTCCTTGGGTACTTTCTCTAGCTCCTTCCTTGGGAACCCTGTGTTCCATCTAATAGCTGACTGTGAGCTTCCACCTCCATGTTTGCCAGGCATTGGTATAGTCTCCCACGAGATAGCTATATCCGGGCCCTTTCAGCACTATCTTGCTGGCATATGCTATTCACTCTGGCTTTAAGTGAGTGTCTTCTTTAAGCACTCATTCTTGTCTCTAAACAACAGTGGACTATTTTGTTTTGTAACATGTATTATGCATGTTTGCATGCATGTTTGTGTGCATGTGGACACATGCATTTTTGTGTACATGTGTACATGTGTACCTTAGGACAACAACTTGCAGGAGTCAAATTTGACGGCAAGCGCCTTTAGCCACTGAGTCATCTAGCAGATCTGTTTTGTTTTGTTTTGTTTTGTTTTGTTTTGTGACAAGATTCCACTGTGTAGCTCAGGCTGGTCCTTATATTGTTATTTTCCTGAGTGCTAAGATATCAGTTGTGTGCTATTTTGATCAGGTCTTCTACTGTATCTTGATACATTTTTTTTCAGATCTGTACACGTCTGTCTGTCCCCACTGATGCTGTCTTTCTGTTTCCTGTCATTTCCCCCCATCATTAAGACAGTAAATATCTCCATCCCATAATCAGTCACTAAACTCAGACACTACTGCATAGGACAGCAAGTGTTTACTGAAGGGACCCTGATATAGCTGTCTCGTACAGAAGTGGATGCTCACAGTCATCTATATGATGGAACACAGGGCCCACAATGGAGAAGCTAGAGATAGAACCCCAGGAGCTGAAGGGGTCTGCAATCCTAGAAGAGGAACAACAATATGAACTAACCAGAACTCCCAGAACTTGTGTCTCTAGGTCCATATGTAGCAGAAGATGGCCTAGTCGGCCATCATTGGGAGGAGAGGCCCCTTGGTATTGCAATCTTTATATGCCCCAATATAGGAGAACACCAGAGTCAAGAAGTGGGAGTGGGTGGGCAGGGGAGCAGGGTGGAGGGAGGGGGAGGGAACTTTCAGGATAGCATTTGAAATGTAAATTAAGAAAATATCTAATAAAAATTTTTAAAAAGACAGTAAAGATCTCCTAATTTCTCTCTTTTGCTTCCATCTGACTGCTGACTACCACAACTACTTATCTAAGGCCAAATTAAAAAAAAACTATGTTATTTCTAGGACTTGTCTTTCATTACAGTCAATTTTGATCATTACTGTGGTCATCTGAACATTTGACAGCATGCTAAATATACTGATGCTCTCTACTTTTATGCCCAGAGTTTGATCCATTCCTTCTTCAGAATGTGACTAGGACTGCCTTCTTTCCCTCATTCCTCAACCCTATAGACTCTAGGGAATTTGGTACTTTTAGCTTCCCCCAGGACTATGAGGGTCATCACTGGACAGCAGATTATCAACTGACTTGTATTTCAGGAAATGTGATACAAAGCTGAACCCCCTATTCCAGTTCTCTAGCTCTTATGGCACTAATAGTGAGTGAGGGTTGGGTGTTGAAGAGGCCATCTGTTAACTAAAGTCAAGACAGCCAAAGATCAGGATCTAGAGGGCCATAGGCTGTAGGGCAGTCTATAGTCATGATGCGAAGAGAGTTGAAGGCTTTGGACTCTAATAACGTCTTTGTCTACTAGATTTATCTTGTTCAGCTTGCTTGTATCACCCTCAATTTCCAAATGTGGATGTTGGAAAGTTATCTTAATGCTTAAAGAAACTGCTCTGTGTTGATTTCAAATCTCTTTATAAAATTTAATAGTAAGTGCTCCTGGTTTTGAAAAAGTTTGCATTTGAAAAACTTTGCCAGCAATATTCATTGCTAAACTCATTTTATTCTATAGGTAGAGAGGGCTAATTAAATTATTCGTAAGAATGAGCTTTTAGAATAATTCCTCTCTTGTCTCAGGCAATGTGGAATTTTAACTAAGTACCAGATAAGTTAGTTCTGCCTCTGTGGTGTTTTACATAGCTAATGTTTTACAACTGTTCAAAAATATAATCATTCATTGGAGGACAACAGGTTTTGCAGCTGCATTAACAAAGAGAGCTGCGTGGTCTAGATTTGTTTTGTTCAGTAATCTTAATATTAAACACATACCAATAAAGATTCAATAAAGTCCTTCATTTGACAATTGTACTGTATATTGAGTGTCTGGCACTGGCAGAGACATAGGGATGTGGAAGATTCATTCCAACTGTCAAGGAAAGACATAGAAAATGCAAAATGCAGAGAGAAAAATAAAAGGAGACGGAAGGAGGCATTATGTGTCTCAGGAGATACAAAGTTCAGTTATTTCAGTAGAATAATTAAAGAAAAAAATCTTGAGTATATGTAGGGAGTACACATGCAGACAGAAGAAAATAATATCTAAGGAGAGAGAATTCCATGAACAAAAACAGTATATATAAGGACTGACCAGTGTAGTAATGAGGGAGTATTTGGGAAAGATTATCCAAGGTTTCTAAAGCATGCCAGTGGATGATGCCATTTTAGACAATGTTATATTAAAAAAAAACATTGGTACATATTTACTGTGCATAGAGATGGATTTCATAAAGACAATTTCTTTCAATTACGTGCTTTGACCATATCTAGTCCTCAACGCCGTCCTCAGTCTCACCTCTCTGTCCCATTGCTAGGTTCCTTCTGTTTCCTAAACAATCTTGCTTCTATTTTCATATGATTTGATGTATCTAAATAAAATCTAGAATCTATAAATAAAAGAACATATGACATTTGTCCTTCTGATACTGAGTTATTTCATTTACTCCGATGAAGCTGTTTCATCCACTTTTCAGAAAATGACTTAATTTTGTTCTATATAGTTACATAAAAGTGTGTGGTACACCAAGGAGCTGAAGGGGTCTTCAACCCTATAGGTGGAAGAATAACATGAACTAACTAGTACCCCATGAGCTCATGTCTCTAGCTGCATATATAGAAGAGGATGGCCTAGTTGGCCATCATTGGGAAGAGAGGCCCCTTGGTCATGCAGACTTTATATGTCCCAGTACAGGGGAACGCCAGGGCCAAGATGTGGGAGCAGGTGGGTAGGGGAGCAGGGCTGGGAAGGGGGAGGGTATCGGGAACTTTCTGGATAATACTTGAAATGTAAATGAAGAAAATATCTAATAAAAGTTGGAAAAAAGAGATATGACCCATTACACATGACAAATGATTTTAGATTGACTTAAAAAAGTAAGAAAAAAAAAGTGTGTGGTACATATATACAACATTTTCTTTATTTACATCTATTGATGGGCACCCAGACTTATTCTACAACTTTGCTATTATGACTAGTGAAGTATGCTTCTACGGGTATTTTTGTAACATGTAGTCTTAGAATCCTATTGGTGTATACACAGGAGTGGTATAGCTGGATCATGTGGTAGGTCTATTTATAGCATTTTAAGGTGTTTCCATACTCACTTCCATATTGGCTGGAGTGGTGGTGTATAGATTTTCCATTTCATTCTCATTTCCCCAGCATTTGTTACTAATTTTTCCTTTATGATTATCATTCTTATGGGTAAAATGGATCCTTGATGTTTTAATTTATGTTTCCCTAATGGCTAAGGATACAGAGATGTGCTTATCAGCCATTTGTACTACATCTTTTAAGAACTGTCTATTCATTCTGTTAGTCTGTTTATTGATTGGGCTCTGAGCTGGAGTTTGACATCAGGTCTCTTCTATCACTGTCAATCTGATTTTTCAGGATCTCTCACTGACTCTGGAGATCACTGTTTGGGCCAGCAAGCCCCAGGGATCACCCTCTTCATTCTATTGTTAAGACTTTCTACTGAACCTTTTTTTTCATTTTTTTATTAGATATTTTCTTTATTTACATTTCAAATGCTATCCCGAAAGTACCCCATAGCCTCCCCCTCCCACCCTGCTCCCCTACCCACCCACTCCCACTTCTTGGCCCTGGCGTTTCCCTGTACTGAGGCATATAAAATAATAGAGCTTTTCCTTTCCAAAATTTCAGTTGACCGTGTCTACTAAACTCTTCTTTCATATCCCATGTTCCCTTATTTATTTTATTCCGAGGTTTATTTTTATTCTCTTTGAGATCACTCAGGAGTTTATTCATGTCCCCTTTTATTTTCTGAACATTATTATAATTACTCTTTTGAATTATTTGTCTGGGGTTTCATCTAATTCTGTTTCATTGAAATTCAGTCCTGGGGAACTGGCAATTTTTGCAGGTGTCATGTTGCCTTGCTTTGAGGTTTCTTGTGTTTCTGTGTTGGGCCATATGCAGATAAGACTGGGTTGTTAATTGAGTATTTTGAAATCACTTGTATTCTCAGTATTTATGGTGTTTAAGTGGGACTAGCCTGTAGTGGGGTTGGTGTGTCAATCTTTCTCACTGGACTAGGTGGGTGTGTAAATTATTTGCAAACCCTTGACACATATGCTTAAAACTCCACTCTGAGCATCAAGAGTAACCATAGATGATGGATATGACAATATGAAAATACATCAATAGACAATTTCAAAGGATCATTCCTTCAAACTTAACAACCTCTGGAGAATAAAGGAGCAAGTGGGTCTGCATTCCACCTCACTGCTGGGGTGCCAGGACACTGTTCAGGGAGACAAAATGCAGGGATGGGTCTAACAGGGGCACTAAGCTATATTTCTTCCCGGCAGCCATCGGGGTGACCTGGTTAGTGGTACTCTAACACCCGCTCAGAGGAGGTGGAACACAGCCTAAGATAAAAGTCCAAACTTGTGTTTCTCTGGGTGAGAAACAGTACAGGTTGGGGACCAAGGCTGCGGTTCCCAAACTTCTGGGCACCCAGACACCACTGGGAACTGCAAAGACTTGAGAATGGGGTTGTGGGGGTTGTCATGAGCCCCAGGCAGGGGGAGTCCGTCTTAGCTAGGGGTGAGTGCCAGGAATGTGGAGAGGCCTTCTGCAGGAGACTTAGGCATGGAAAGAGAAGCTAACCAGGACATATAGATACCTCAGCATGGAGAACTCTGAGCTCTATACTTCATGACCAGGTGTCATGGTCTATTATTATTATTATTGTTATTATTATTATTATTATTATTATTATTATTATTATTATTGGATATTTTCTTTATTTACATTTCAAATGTTATCCCCTTTCCTGGTCCCTGCCCCTGAAAACCCCTATCCCATCTCTCCCTGACCTGCTTTTATAAGGGTTTTCCCCCACCCACCCACCCACCCACTCTTGTCTCCCCAACCTGACATTCCCCTACATTGGGCATCAAGCCTTCACAGGACCAAGGGACTCTCCCACCACTGATGCCTGACAAGACCATCCTCTGCTACATATTCAACTGGAGACATGGGTCCCTCCATGTGTACTCCTTGGTTGGTGGTTTAGTCCTGGGGATCTCTGGGGGGTCTGGTTGGTTAATATTATTGTTCTTTCTATGGAGTTGCAAACCCCTTCAGCTCCTTCAGTCTTTTTTCGAATGGATTTCCTCCATTGGTAACCCCATTGGGGACCTTTGCTCAGTCCAATTGTTGGCTGCAAGTATCTATCTGCCTCTGTACTTGTCAGTCTCTGGCAGAGTCTCTTAAGAGACAGCTATATCAGGCTACTGTTGGCAAGCACATCTTGGTGTCCACAATAATGTCTGGGTTTGGTGACTGTATATGGAATGGATCCCCAGGTGGGGCAGTCTCTGGGTGGCCTTTCCTTCAGTCTCTACTGTATATTTTGTCTCTGTATTTGCTCCTATGAGTATTTTGTTCCCCTTCTAAGAAGGACTGAAGCATCTACACTTTGGTCTTCCCTCTTGAGCTTCATGTGGTCTTTGAACTGTATTTTGGGTATTCTGAGCTTTTGGGCTAATATCCACTTATTAGTGAGTGCATACCATGTGTTCTTTTGTGATTGGGTTATCTCATTCAGGATGATATTTTCTGGTCCATCCATTTGCCTAAGAATTTCATGAAGTCATTGTTTTCAATAGCTGAGTAGTACTTCATTGTGTAAATGTATCACTTTTTTTTTATCCATTCCTCTGTTGAAGGACATCTAGGTTCTTTCCAGCTTCTGGCTATTATAAATATGGATGTGATGAACATAGTGGAGCATGTGTCCTTGTTATATGTTGGAGCATCTTTTGGGTATATGCCCAGGAGTGGTATATCTGGGTCCTTAGGTAATATACTATGTCCAGTTTTCTGAGGAACTGCCAGAATGGTTGTATCAGCTTGCAATCCCAGCATCAATGGAGGAGTGTTCCTCTTTCTCCACACTCCCGATCTTAGCCATTCTGACTGGTGTAAGGTGGAATCTCAGGGTTGTTTCGATTTGTATTCTCTTGATGACTAAGGATGTTGAACATTTCTTTAGGTGCTTCTCAGCAATTTGATATTCCTCAGTTGATAATTCTTTGTTTAGCACTGTACCCCATTTTTAATAGGGTTATTTGGTTTCTGGAGTCTAACTTCTTTAGTTCTTTGTATATATTGGATATTAGCTCTCTATTGGACGTAGGGTTGGTAAAGATCATTTCCCAGTCTGTTGCCATTTTGTCCTATTGACAGTATCCTTTGCCTTACAGAAGCTTTGCAATTTTATGAGGTCCTATTTTTGATCTTAGAGTATAAGCCATTGATTGGTATTCTGTTCAGAAAATCTTCATCTGTGTCCACATGTTTGACGCGCTTCCCTACTTTCTTTTCTATTAGTTTCAGTGTACCTAGTGTTATGTGGAGATCCTTGATCTACACGGACTTGAGATTTGTACAAGGAGATAAGAATGGATTGATGTGTTTTCTTTTACATGCTGACTGCCAGTTGAACCAGAACCATTTGTTGAAAATGCTGTCTTTTTTCCATAAGATGGTTTTAGCTCCTTTGTCAAAGATGAAGTGACTATAGGTGTGTGGGTTCATTTTTGAGTCTTCAGTTCTATTCCAATGATCTATCTGCCTATCTCTGTACCAATACCATATAGTTTTTTGTTTTGTTTTGTTTTGTTTTGTTTTATCACTATTGCTCTGTAATAAGTTTGAGGTTAGGGATGGTGATTTCCCCCAGAAGTTCTTTTTTGTTGAGAATAGTTTTTGCTATCCTGGGTTTTTTGGGGTTTTTTTTGTTGTTGTTGTTGTTGTTGTTGTTATTCCAAATGAATTTGCAAATAGCTTTTTCTAGCTCTGTGAAGAATTGAGTTGGAATTTTGATGGGGGTTGCATTGAATCTGTAGATTGCTTTTGGCAAGTTTTTTTTTTTTTTAACTATATTAATCCTTCCAATCTGTGAGCATTTGATATCTTTTCATCTTCTGAGATCGTCTTTGAATTCTTTTCTTCAGAGACTTGAAGTTCTTGTCCTACAGATCTTTCACTTGCTTAGTTAGAGTCACACCAAGGTATTTTATGTTGTTTGTGACTATTATGCAGGGTGTTGGTTTTGTAATTTCTTTCTTTGCCTGTTTATCCTTTGAGTAGAGGAAGGCTACTGATTTGTTTGAGTTAATTTTATATCCAGCCACTTTGCTGAAGTTGTTTATTAGGTTTAGGATTTCTCTGGTGGAATATTTGGGGTCACCTAAGTATACTATCATCTCATCTGCAAATAGTGATATTTTGACTTTTTCATTTGCAATTTGTATCCTTTTGAGCCCCCCTTTTTTGTTTAATTGCTCTGGCTAGGACTTTGAATAGGTATTGAATAGGTAGGGAGAGAGTAGGTAGCCTTGTCTAGTCCCTGATTTTAGTGGGATTGCTTCAAGTTTCTGTCCATTTGATGTTGGCTACTTGTTTGATGTATATTGTATTTACTATGTTTAGGTATGGGCCTTGAATTCCTAATCTTTTCAAGCTTTTTACCACGATGAGTTGTTGAATTTTGTCAATGCTTTCTCAGCTTCTAATAAAATGATCATGTGGTTTTTTTTTTCTTTGAGTTTGTTTATGTAGTGGATTATGTTGATGGATTTTCATATATTGAAACATCCCTGTATCCCTGGGATGAAGCCTACTTGATCACTGTAGATGATTGTTTTGATGTGTTCTTGTATTCAGTTTGTGAGAATTTTATTGAGCACTTTTGCATCGATATTCATAAGGGAAATTGGTCTGAAATTCTCTTTCTTTGTTGGGTCTTTGTGTGATTTAGGTATAAGCATACTTGTGGTGTCATAGAACAAATTAAGTAGTGTTCTTTCTGTTTCTATTTTGTTGAATAGTTTGATAGAATTTTGCACTAAACCCATTTGGTCCTGGGCTTTTTTGGTTGGGAGACATTTTATGACTGCTGCTATTTCTTTAGGGGTTATTGGACTGTTTAGATGGTTTATCTGATCTTGATTTAACTTTGGTGCCTGGTTTCTGTCTAGAAAACTGTCCATTTCATCCAGATTTTCCAGTTTTGTTGAGTATAGGCTTTTGTAGTAGGATCTGATGATTTTTTGGTTTTCCTCAAATTCTGTTGTTATGTCTACCATTTCATTTCTGATTTTGTTAATTTGGATATTGTCTCTGTGACCTCTGGGTAGTCTGGCTAGATTTTCTCAAAGAACCAGGTCCTGGTTTTGTTGATTCTTTGTTGTATAGTTTTTTGTGTTTCTACTTGGTTGATTTCAGCCCTGAGTTTCATTATTTCTTTCCATCTACTCCTTTTGGGTATATTTTCTTCTTTTTGTTCTAGAGGTTTCAGGTGTGCTGTCAAGCTGCTAGCTAATGTATTCTTTTTCCAGGGTTTTCTTTCTTTCTTTCTTTCTTTCTTTCTTTCTTTCTTTCTTTCTTTCTTTCTTTCTTTCTTTCTTTCTTTCTTTCTTTCTTTTTGAGGTACTCAGTGCTATGAGTTTTCCTCCTAGCACTACTTTCATTTTGTCCCACAAGTTTGGGTATGTTGTGCCTTCATTTTCATTGAGTTCTAAAAAGTCTTTAATTTCCTTCTTTACCAAGTTATCATTGAGTAGAGCATTTTTCAGCTTCCATGTGTATGTGGGCTTTCTGTTATTTTTGTTGTTATTGAAGACCAGCCTTAGTCCATGGTGATCTGATAGGATGCATTGGATTATTTCAATCTGCTTGTATCTGTTGAGGCCTGTTCTGTGACCAATTATATAGTCAATTTTGGAGAAGGTACCGTGAGGTGCTGAGAAGAAGGTATATCCTTTTGTTTTAGGATTAAATGTTCTATAGATATCTGCTAAATCTATTTGGTTCATAACTTCTGTAAGTTTCACTGGGTCTCTGTTTTGTTTGCGTTTCCATGATTTGTCCATTGCTGAGAGTGGGGTGTTAAAGTCTCCCACTATTATTGTATGAGGTTCAATGTGTGCTCTGAGCTTTAGTAAAATTTCTTTTATGAATGTGAGTGTCCTTGCTTTTGGAGCATGGATATCCAGAATTGAGAGTTCATCTTGGTAGATTTTTCCTTTGATGAGTATGAAGTGTTCTTCCTTATCCTTCTTGATAACTTTTGGTTGAAAGTCGATTTTATTCGATATTAGAATGGTTACACCAGCTTGTTTCTTTGGACCATTTGCTTGGAAAATTGTTTTCTAGCCTTTCACTCTGAGGTAGTATCTGACTTTGTCACTGAGATGTGGTTCCTGTATGCAGCAAAATTCTGGGTCCTGTTTACATATCCAGTCTATTATTCTGTGTTTCTATTGGGGAATTGAGTTCATTGATGTTAAGAGATATTAAGGAAAGTACGTACTTGCTTCCTGTTATTTTTGTTGTTAGAGGTGGAATTATGTTTGTGTGGCTATCTTCTTTTGGTTTGTTTAAAGAAGATTACTTTCTTTCTTTTTTAGGGTGTAATTTCCCTTTTTCTATTGGTGTTTTCCATCTGTTATTGTTTGTAGGCTGGATTTGTGGAAAGATACTGTGTAAATTTGTTTTTGTCATGGAATATCTTGGTTTACCTGTCTATGGTAATTGAGAGTTTTGTTGGGTATAGTAACCTGGGCTGAAATTTGTGTCCTCTTAGGGTCTATATGGCATCTGCCTTGGATCTTTAGGCTTTCATAGTCTCTGGTGAGAAGTCTGGTATAATTTTGATAGATCTGCCTTTATATGTTACTGGACTTTTTCTGTTATGCTTTTAATATTCTGTCTTTGTTTTGTGAATTTAGTGTTTTGATTATTATGTGATGGGAGCTATTTCTTTTCTGGTCCAGTCTATTTGGATTTCTGTATGCTTCTTGCATGTTCATGGGCATCTGTTTCTTTAGGTTAGGGAAGTTTTTCTCTATATTTTGTTGAAGATATTTACTGGCCCTTTAAGTTGGGAATCTTCACTCTCTTCTATACCTATTTTCCTTAAGTTTGGTCTTTTCATTGTGTCCTGGATTTTCTGGATGTTTTGGGTTAGGAGCTTTTTTGGATTTTGCATTTTCTTTGACTGTTTTCTATGGTATCTTCTGCACCTGAGATTCTCTCTTTTATCTCTTGTATTCTGTTGGTGATGCTTGCATCTATGACTCCTGATCTCTTTCCTAGGTTTTCTATCTCCAGGGTTGTCTCCCTTTGTGATTTCTTTATTGTTTCTATTACCATTTTTATATCCTGGATGGTTTTGTTCCTTTCCTTCCCTTTTTTTCTGTAACTCTTTAAAAGATTTTGTTTCCTCTTTAAGGGATTTTTTTTTTGTTTCTTCCTTTTTCTAGCTGTTTACCTATGTTCTCCTGTATTTCTTTAAGGGAGTTATTTATGTCCTTCTTAAAGTCCTCTATTATCATCATGAGAAGTGATTTTATATCTGAGTCTTGCTTTTCTAGTATGATGGGGTACCCTGGATTTGCTGTGGTGGGTGAAATGAGTTCTGAAGATGCCAAGTAGCCTTGGTTTCTGTTGCTTATATTCTTGTGCTTGCCCCTTACTATCTAGTAATCGCTTATGCTACCTGCCTTTGCTGTCTCTGACTGGTGCCTGTTCCTCTTGTGATCCTGGTTGTGTCAGAACTCCTCAGATTCCAGATGTCTCTCTGATACTGTGATTCTAGGATCCTGTTATCCTGAGATCCTGGGTGTGTCAGAGCACCTGGTAGTTAAGCTGCCTCTCTGATCCTGAAATCCTAGTGTGACTAAGCTCCTGAGATCCTATTGTGTCAGAGCTCCTGGGAGTCATGCTTTTTCTGGGTGTTCCAGGGGTGGGTGGGGAGCCAGTGTCCTTGTTTTGTTTGGACCACAGGTGCAAGCTGAAAGGATTCCATGCTTCTGGCTGGGCTTGCAGTAGTGTTTCCCTGGTTCCGAGGGGGGGTCTCTATTATGCTGGGTATTGGGAAAAATGTGGGCTCAGCTGTAATCTTGAGTGTGTCCGATCTCTAGTGCTTCTGGGTGTGTCCAATCTCCTGGGAATCTAGCTTCCTCTGTGATCCTTTGATCCGGGACATTTCAGAGCACCTGGGAGTTGGGCCCCCTCTGGGACCCTTAGGATCCAGGAATGCAGGAACCTCCAGCCAGCCAGTTGCAGGAGCTCCTTCCAGTCTGAACCTGTACCTGAAGCAGACCTGGGGTGCTGGGTCTTCAGCCACGCTTACTGGGCCAAACAATCCTCCCCTCTTTTATGAGAGGAAGAATTTATTTTAGCTCATGATTTGAGATAGTACAATCCATTATGGTGAGAAAAGCATGGAAGTAGGAGCAACTCCATGCTGGGGTGGATAAAAATAATTTTCTTGCTGCTATTTCAGTTCAGTGCTGAGTAAAGAGGATGTTTTCCCTACCACATATATGGTATGTCTACCCCAAGATTCATGTCCAGTTGGGCTGAAGATTTGCTCTGCATGCATTGAAATTTGGTTGGGATTTAGTCTCCAAATTTTCTGATGTTCTCTCTTTGTCTTAAGTAATGGTCTACCTCCTGCAGTTACATTAACTCCATAACAGGATCAGAGTATGCCCCAATTTGAGCAGAGTCCTGCAGGGTGTACTATGGACTATCCTTCTGTTTCACTTTCAGAAGCCTGCTTTTCCTTCTTTATTGCTGAAATCAGTGGTTCTCTGCCATCATCTACCTCACTGGATAACTGCTCTTCAAGTTTCCAGGATTCTAGCAGTCACTGCCTGGTATTACCTGCCATCCTCTTCTAGACCAACATTTCCTTAAATAGTATCAGACCTAATCTGTAAACTCTAGGTAACTCCTTAAAATTGTTTTTACAATGGGTATTATTTATATTTCCTACTACATCTATGTTTTGGACCAGTTGTGGTTGTGGATTCAAGTTTTTAGAACAGCGTCTATCTGGAATGTTGCTAAAGAGCAGGATGAAAGAATATTGAAAGTCATATAAAATAGTATAAGAAGTGATATATTTCATTGGCTAAATAATATCTGTGAGAATGTAAAGTTTAAGAACAGTCTAAAAAGCAAATTAAATATAACATATGTAACCTAAATCTTTACCTTTAAACTGAAACCAGCCTTAAAATTTCAGCCAAAGCTGGATTTTATGATTAGATGACTCCAAATTATACAATAGAGTTGTTTAATGAGGACTCCCTAGGTAATTAGAGCCACTTGGAAAAAGTAAATGATACTGATGTCTTTGCCCTAGTTGAAACCAAATGATATCACCAGTGTACAATGGGACTGTTCCAAGGTTTTGAATAAAGAAGAGGGAAGATTTAGTCATCACAGGTGCATCACAGTATAGGTAAGCCAAAAACCATCCATCACCATCATTGGTGGATCAAATGGATCAAACCTGTGCTGTAACATGCGAGTCTATGCTTATGTTTAAGAAGATAATTTAGTTTAAGCCTAACATTAGCTATCATATTAAGTTATTGTTGTTAATTTCACTTACATAGGTTTGGTAATTATGCTTAATTTGTAAAGATATTTTAGTTTATGGTTGTATGAAACATCTAGACATGGGGAGTTTATGTTACCTTTTTATTTACCTATAATTAAGTAAAATGTTGATAGCATAATTTAAGCTATTTTCCTTTGAAAGTATATCTAGCCATGTGTAGTAGTACAATGCCTGTAAGCCCAGCACTCAGGAGGCTGAGGCAAGAGGATCATAAATTTGAAGCCAGCCTGGGCTTTTCCATCAAAGACAAGTGTGTGTGTGTGTGTGTGTGTGTGTGTGTATGCCAAATATGTTTGTATATACCTGTAATCTCATGTCTTGGGATGCAGAGGCAGGAAGATTGCAATTTCAAGACCAACCTTGACTGCCCAGCAAATCCTATGCAAACCCCTGGTCATGGTGGTGCACACCTTTAATCTCAACACTTGGGAGGCAGGGGGAGGTGGATCTCTGTGAGTTTAAGGCCAGCTTGATCTTCTTAGTGAATTCAAGGTGAAAAGATCAGTCAGAGCTTTGTAGAGAGACCCTATCTCAAATAACAAAACAAAACAAAACAAAACAAAATTTAGTCTTTGTATTACTAACGTTTGGGAAATACTTAGGTAGGGAATGGAAACTCACTGAAGAATTTTGTGGCTATAAGTGACATATTTGCAGCTTTACCTAAGTAACCTGGCCTGGCAACAACATCGAGTGCTTCCTAGAAAATAAATACATAAATAGGAGGAAGAAAATAATTTTGAGGGTCCAGGTATTGGATTGAGCACAGTGTGATGACACAAATTTGTAGTCCGACACTCAGAGGACTAGGACAAAAGGATCATGAGTTAAAAGCCAGCACGACTTTTATAATGCCTTTCAGGCTAGTCTCAGAAATATAAGACAAGTTTATTTAACAGAGAAGGGCTTATGGAAATAGTTGAAGAAAACATATGGAAGGGCTATTGGAAAGTTTGTAGTAACTAGTTTACTGTTTGGAAGGGAGGACAGGAGGAATTATTTCTTGAGGCATTTTAAAACTATTTTACTCAATTCCTTGACATCTTTATTATTTCTAAAGGGAAGAATATCAGTACTGTGAGTAGAACACTGAGAAGAAATCAGTTTAACAGGAGCAAAATACGTGACTTAAGACATGAGTTTTACTTTCAGTGATAGATTTTCAAATAGGCTAAAAAAAGTAAATGAAAATAAAGAGAGAGAAGAATTACTTTTTTCAGAGATGGAAGGTAATAAAATAGTTTACCTATAAATAATTAATTTATATATTTTTATATTATATAAATATTTTATAGTACATATATTTTTATATGTTCAGTGACACCTAATTATTTGATGAGCTAGATTTTCTGGTATGGATGGAACAAATTAGCTTTAAAAGATGGATAATGCAAATGTACTCTTTGGGTGTTCCAGATGAATTTGAAGACTCCCTGGCACTTCTGAACAACTGTAATCTTCATAGGACACACTTTTTGAAAGAAGATAAACCAGGGACTTCTGCATTGAGTGAAACTTTTCAAGATGAAGTAAACCTTTGGTTCCTGGAAGAAACAGAAGTGAATGTTCTCTGGAGGAAAACCTCTTTGAATTTGATCTGATGAATTTCCACTGATGAAAATGAGGCTGTGAACTCATCATCAAAATTGTTAAACATGTGATAAGGAAAGTTGAGGTGAATGAAGGTCAGTATGAACAACACAAACTACATCTGAAGTCTCCAAGGACACAGGTATCAAAACACTCTGGTATCAAACACTGATTTAACAAAAAAGGGCAGGGAATATATAAATAAAGGGCTCAATAAGAAATCCAAGCAGTCAGTTTGATACTACCAGAAATGACTGAGCAGAAGTGAAGAAAAATTAAATTCTAGAAACAAAAGCCACAATTGTTGAAGTAAAAACTTAATAGATTGAACAAACAAAGTAAGTGAATAAAAACAAGCAAAAGCATAAGAGAGACCTAATAAATGCAGTATAGAAGGAAATGGGGAAATATAAAACATAAAAACAGGGCTGCTGAGATGGCTTAGGAAGTAACAGATGGCCTGAGTTTGAGTCCCAGGATTCATAGCAGAAGGAGAGAATTGAGTCCTGTAAGTTGTCCTCTGACCTCCACATGCCCTGTAGAACATTCTCTCTCTCTCTCTCTCTCTCTCTCTCTCTCTCTCTCTCTCTCTCTCTCTCTCTCT
>LR749821.1:64426-82472 GCA_902729485.2 Mus minutoides | reverse complement strand
TCGCAAGTATAGGACTCTGGGTGGCAGTGAAGAAAAACAAAACAAAACAAAACAAAACAAAACAAAACAAAACAAAACAAAACAACACTGTATATTTCCCTCTCAGCTTCTTAGGTGATTTGCTCTATTGCTGCGCTGCTATCAGAACCATCATTTTCATGCTTTTGCTGTGGACTATTGACCAGCAGCTCCTCAGGACCCTTCAGGGTTTCAAGTGCCTGGTGAGGAACTATTGAGGCACCCAGCCTTATGAACTGAGCAACAATTGTTTGTTCCCCCTTCCCACTGTGTCCTGGTGTAAGAGGCAGCCACTGTGAGGCTGCTATGATTGTTGAGGTACCAAAGCTAAAGGAAGGAGTAACTAAGGAGTTTCCAGCCTTTTAGGTGACAATAGAATAATCTCTCTCCTCTCCTCTCCTCTCCTCTCCTCTCCTCTCCTCTCTCTCTCTCTCTCTCTCTCTCTCTCTCTCTCTCTCTCACACACACACACACACACACACACACACACACACACACACACACCCACACACACACCGCAATCAATGAACTCCAGGATAAGTAAAAGACTCTTATTTCAAAAAATAAAGTGAAAAGTGATGTTCCCTGCTGGTTTTGTGTTAACTTGATACAAGCCAGGGTCATCAGAGAGGAAGGAGCCTCAGGTGAGGAAATGCCTACATGAGATCCCACTGTAAGACGTCTTCTCTGTGGCTTCTGCATCAGCTCCTGATTCCAGGTTTCTGTCCTGTTTGAGTTCCTGTCCTGACTTCTTTTGGTGATGAATAGTCATGTGGAAGCATAAGCCAAATAATCCTTTTTCTCTCAGCATGTTTTTTCTTCACGATGTTTTGTTGTAGCAGTAGGTACTTGGCATTGTCTCTATATGTCTCTATATGTCTATATGTAGACACATACAAGTGCATATGCACAAACTAGTACATGTACCACCCATATGTTCACTTTATTAGCCTATTTGGTGATAGGCAATTTTTGTTCTTTTTAAAAATTTCCCTTTTTATATTATTATTAAAATTTATTTTTATTCTTTAATCCTTTTATAAAGTCCAGATTTTGTCCCCCTCCTGGTTTGTGCCCCGACTGCTCCTTATCCTGTACCTTCTCCCCCGTTTCCATCTCCAAGAGGATGTCCCCACTCCCCACCCCCACCTCATCATGTCTTCCCACCCCTGGAGCCTCAACTCAAGTCTCTGGAGGGTTAGGTGCATTTTCTCTCACTGGGGCCAGATCTGGCAGTCTTCTGCTGTATATGTGTCAGCTGGTGTATGTTGCCTGTTTGTGTGTGTATGTGTGTTCGTGTGTGTGTGTGTGTGTGTGTGTGTGTGTGTGCGTGTGTGTGTTTACTTTTTGTAGCTCTTTGTGAATTCTGGATATTAACCCCCTCCCTGAGGTGTAGCTGATTTTCTCATATTCTGTGGGCAGCTTGCTTTGTTGATAGTTTCTTTTGCTGTGCAGAAACATTTAAATTTTAGAAAATCCCATATGCTGATTCTTGGTCTAGGTTCCTGTGCTCTTGGAGTTCTGTTCAGAAAGTTTTTGCCTATTCTGAGATCTTGAAGAGTATTCCCTACATTTGTCCTCCAGCAGGTCCAGCATTCTACATTTGAAGTCTTTGATCCACTTTGAGTTGATCTTCGAGTGAAGTAAAAGATATGTATCTAATTTCACTTTTTCTGCAGATAAATATACAGTTTTGCTAACCCAACAGAATAAACTCAATCAATTTTACTAAGTATTAAAATAGAAAATAGAGCAAAGTGAAAAAAATCATAGAGAAATAAAACTATATATTGTATAAATATGATCATTTATATGAATAATCATAAGAAGCAAATGCAACAACACAAAATTATAGAATGCTCAATTAACCAGGAAGATAGGAATATCTTAAATATAAATCTATATTTAATAAATTATCCTGAAAAATACAATGCAAAGTGATAGAACTGTAAAAATATAGACAAAATGAGCATCATACTGCATTTTAATATAATTTCCCAGCATATTAAAGTACATGCAAGATACGAATGATTAGCAATCTTGAGGTAATGGCCATGAACCAAGCTCTACACTCAGTCTTTAAAGATGGTACATTTTTCTCCATGTCACATGAAACATTTATAAAAAGTGGGTCAGAGCTAGAGAGGTGGCAAAGTGCTTGCTGTGGAAGCATGAGACTTGAGTTTTGATCTTTAGCACTCAACGTAAAAAGACAGGCATAGCGGTGCTAACATGTATTATTAGTGCTGCTCTCAACCTTTGAGAAGCTTTTTCTTGCAGTGGGGAGTGGTTCTCTTCAGACTCACAACACGCAAAATGCTAAGAAAAGTGACTGCTGAGAGGTGCTCATCCCTAAATAGGACATCTCCATCATTTTCTCCACTCCACTGGACTCAGAGAATATCATAGAAGAAGAGGGTGGAAAGAGGGTGAGAGTCAAAGGGTGGGGCAGAGTGCTGAGAAGTGCTGTCTTGTGGATGCAATATGGCTGTTGGACTTGTGAACTCATAGCAGCCGTGTTTACCTGTACGAGCTGTAACCTGCCTAAGATCTGACTTGTCAGTATTCCAGCATCTATGGAGCAATGGCACATGTGTCCCTGCCCTTACCTGAAAAGCTCTTGATACTTAATGGTTTCTGGGAAGTGGAAGTCAGTTTTCTTCAGGGGTAAGCTGTCCATGCGCTAGTGAATAATCCCACACCATGCAAGTAGATGCAAGCAATTTAAGCTCTGTGGATTGTTAAAATATGAAAGGAGGAGGAGGATGTGTTTTGCAGAAAGGTTCCAGAAGGATTAGGAAAGGTATAAGTTTGGGATGGGGCACTGAATGTGATCAGAACATTATATAAATGTATGAAATTGTCAAAGAATACTGCTGGCTTCCATCTGACATGTACACATATGCATGAACATTAATTTCCATATGTAGCCACCTGAATGATGCATGCATACACACACACACACACACACACACACACACACACACACACACACACAGAGCAAGTTTTAAGATATTTCAAATAACTGATATCATGTGGACCACATTCCTTTGCCATAATGTACTTAATCTAGAAGTCAACAATTTTAAAATATTCTAATATATTTAGAATTAGATAAAACATCTCTTCTGAATCAAATAAACTATCTCGGAAATTTAAAATAATAATATTACATACCATAATTTGGGGGGGTCCATTGAAATCAGCATTATTAATAAAAACAGGGAACTGTAACATTTAAATATTTATATTAAAAAGTATATTGTACTTTAAATTAATGAGCAAGGTGACCAAGAAAGAAATTAGAATAAGAACATAATAAGTCAAAATAAGTAGAAAGCAAACAAAATTATAGAGAAGATTGAAAAGGCCTACCCTGGTTCCTTAAAAAAGTAATAAGAGGATAAAACCGCCACATACTTTTTCTTCCCTTTCCAAGTATAGCAAACATGCTTTCTCTTACTCATGTATTCTGAGAAATGATTTTTCCAAGAAGGGATCTTGTGTTATGAAAATCATCTTAGGTATTTCTGGGTCTTCCACTTTGACATCCAGTGTGCTAATCTCTGCTGAATAAAGTGACAAAATGTTTCTTGGGGACAAGATCACAGATAATAATGGCCTCTCCCTTCAGATTAGCTACAATGCCCATATCAATCCACTTCACATTTATTTTCAGTGTGCTAATCTCTGCTGAATAAAGTGACAAAATGTCCCTTGGGGACAAGATCACAGATAATAGTGGCCTCTCCCTTCAGATTAGCTACAATGCCCATATCAATCCACTTCACGTTTATTTTCAACAAATGAAATTAACCTACAGTTTCACAGCAGAAACAGATAGAGGTATGGTAGGCATGCGGTAGGTCCCTTAGAACTCAGTAGCATTCATTACTACTGATCATTCTGGACTAGTAACTTAAATAGGTGCAGTGAACAAGGGTAATATCAAAGGAAAGATGAGGACTGGCTGAACTAAGAGCTTACTCATGTTTGCTATGTGAGAATGTGAACTTAGATTAGAGTTTACAAGAGAAATTGAAGCTATGGATTTTAAATAGCTGCCAAAGCCCAAATCTGTTGTAACCTTTCCTATAATTATAATATTACCATTCTTTTCGCTATGGTTTGGATCTGCAATGTACCCTGGAGGCCCATGTATTAAAGTTTTACTTCTCAAATTGTAGTACCACTGAGAAGTGGGAAACCCTTCAGAAAGGAGAGTTCTAGTGGAAGGAATTCAGGTTCTGCAAGTTCCTGTTTCAAAAACAATTTCAATGGCCTGGAGTAAAGCCAAATGCATATAGTGTATGATGTCAGTGTGTTCTTCAAGTCAGTGGGACAAGATTTTATTGAGAACTTTTGTCCATGTTCATCAAGGAATTTGGTCTATATTTTGTCGCTGTTGTTGTGTCTTTATCTAGCTTTTTAAAAATCAAGGTAACACTGGCTTTATAGGATGAACTAGACAGCTTTTTTGATTTTATGAAATAGTTTGAAGATCACTGATCTTTTATTTGAAGTTTGGAAGAATTCAGATGTGACTGTCTAGTCCTGTGCTTTTCTTTGTCATGAGACATTTGTGGGTAAATATTCTTTGTATGTAGTATGTAGTATTGGGTTCTATAAGGACATTTCCATACAAGTATATTATGTACTTTGAATATATCCCACACCTACCTCCTCCTTCCTGTCCCCGTTCCTCCCTTCTCCTTTGTTCCCCTAGGCAGTTTTGCTTCTTTGTTCTTGCAAAAGATACTGTCAATAAGACAAAAAGGCCACCCAACAGATTGGGAAAAGATCTTTACGAATCCTAAATCAGATAGGGGACCAATATCCAATATATATAAAGAACTCAAGAAGGTGGAAACTAGAAAATCGAATAACCCCATTAAAACATGGGGCACAGAGCTAAACAAAGAATTCTCAACTGAGGAATACCGAATGGCTGAGAAGCACCTGAAAAAATGTTCAACATCCTTAATCATCAGGGAAATGCAAATCCAAACAACCCTGAGATTCCACTTCACACCAGTCAGAATGGCTAAGATCAAAAATTCAGGTGACAGCAGATGCTGGCGAGGATGTGGAGAAAGAGGAACACTCCTCTATTGCTGGTGGGATTGCAAGCTTGTACAACCACTCTGGAAATCAGTCTGGCGCTTCCTCAGAAAATTGGACATAGTACTACTGGAGGATCCTGCAATACCTCTCCTGGTCATATATCCAGAAGATGCTCCAACTGGTAATAAGGACACATGCTCCACTATGTTCATAGCAGCCTTATTTATTAGCCAGAAGCTGGAAAGAACCCAGATGTCCCTCAACAGAGGAATGGATACAGAAATTGTGGAACATTTACACAATGGAATACTACACAGCTATTAAGAACAATGAATTTATAAAATTCCTAGGCAAATGGATGGACCTGGAGGGTATCATCCTGAGTGAGGTAACCCAATCACAAAAGAACTCACATACCATGTACTCATTGTTAAGTGGATATTAGCCCAGAAACTCTGATTACCCAAGATACAATTTGCAAAACATGAAACTCAAGAAGAATGAAGAACAAAGTGTGGACACTACCCCTTTTTCGAATTAGGAACAAAGCACACATTGAAGGAGTTACAGAGATCACATGTGGAGCTGAGACAAAAGAATGGTCCAACCAGTGACTGCTGCAGCTGGGGATTCATCCCATAATCAGGCACCAAACCCAGTCACTATTGCATATGCCAGCAAGATATTGCTGAAAGGGCCCTGATATAGCTGTCTCGTGTGAGGCTAAGCCAGTGCCTGGCAAACACAGAAGTGGATGCTCACAGTCAGCTATTAGATGGAACACAGGGTTCCCAATGGAGGAGCTAGAGAAAGTACCCAAAGAGCTGAAGGGGTCTCCAACCCTATAGGTTGAAGAACAATATAAACTAACCAGTACCCCCAGAGCTCGTGTCTCTAGCTGCATATATAGCAGAAGATGGCCTAGTGGGCCATCATTGGGAAGAAAGGCCCCTTGGTCATGCAAACTTTATATGCCCCAGTACAGGGGAATGCCAGGGCCAAGATGTGGGATTGGGTGGGTAGGAGAGCAGGGCAGGGGATGAGGGAGGGTATAGGGAACTTTTGGGATAACATTTGGAATGTAAATGAAGAAAATATCTAATAAAAATTGAAAAAGAATAAAAAATAGGTAAATAAAGAAAAAGTAGATTCTGAAAAAAAATTTTATTTTATTATTTTTTCATAGTGTATTTTGATCATAATCTCCCCCCTCACTTCTCCCAGATCATACACACCTCCCTACCCACCCAACTTCAAGCTTTCTCTTTAAAAAAAAGAAACAAAACTGATAATCAAAATAAACAAGCAAAAATAAGCCAGTATGGCAAATGTACCCAATGAAAATAAAACAAAAATATAAAAACAAGCAAACAGCATGGAGTCTTTTGAGTAAGCCACTTGGGGGTCTTCTCTGCAGTGTGGTTGACAATCCACTGGAGAAAACTGAGTTTTACTTCCCTAGTAGTTATCAATTGCAAATAGCTTCTTTGTTTGTTGTGAGATTTTTGTGCCCATGTCCCCTTTTCAGTGCTGGGATTTGGTCTAGTTTGAAGCTGTGCAAGTCTTGTGAATGTTTCACAGTCAGTGTGAGTTCATATGTACATCAGTTCTGATGTGTCTAGATGACACTGTTACCTTGCTTGTACTTTCATGTCATATGCCATATATGTATACATGATTTTACTTATCTATATAAAAATCTGAAATCCATAAATGAGAGAAATGTTACATTTATCTCAGACTGACATAATTTGCTTAATATGATAGCCTCCAGGATCATTTATTTTTCTGCAAATGACATAATTTGTTTTATTTTTTTATGGCTGAGTAAAATTGGATTATATGTATGCATGACATGTTTGTTATTCATTATTCTATTGATGGGCACCTGGGATGGCTTCATAACTTAGCAGTTGTGGATATCATTGCAATAAAATTGATGTGCAAGTATTTATGTGATATGGTACTTTTTACATCCTTCAGGTGAATACCCAGAAATTGTATATTTGGATCAAGTTGTATATACATACATACATACATACATACATACATACATACATACATACATACATATGTATATACACACACATGGCACATTCATAGCAATTTACATAGTGATTGGACAGGTTTACATTTCCATTAGGGGTTCTTTTTTTTCTGCACACTTGTCAGCATTTATTACTTGTTTTCTGTCACAATCACTGTCACTCTGACTGAGATGAGATGTCATTCTAAGGTAATTTTAATTTGAATTTCATGAAGGCTGTCTATGTGTAACACTTTTTATGTTTAGTAACTATCTCTACTTCATCTTTTGATAACTATTCATTTCATTAGCCAATTGATTGATAAGGTTTTTGATTTCTTGTTTAGTTTTTTTATTTTTGTGTGTATTTTAGATATCAATTATCTAATGTGTTGGTTTCATTTGCTGTGGAATTTTTTTATCTGATGAAATACCATGTGCAAATCATTGGTATTATTTTCTGGAATCTTCAGAAATTCCTGATCTATGCTTATATCTTGAAATATTTCACCCATATTTTCCTCTGACATTTTCAGAACTTCAGACCGGGTGGTAAGATGCCTGATCAATTTGTAGTTCATTTCTGTACAGATTGAGATACATGGGTCTAGTTTCATATCCAATATTTTGCGGGTGGACTTTTTATTACTACTTCAGTCTTGTTAACTATTTTTGATCTGTTTAAGTTGCTTGTGTCATACTGATTTAATTTTTGTAGGTCATTTATGTCTAGAAATTATCCCTATCTTCTAGATTTTCCAGGTTTTGTGAATGCAAAGAATCAAAATATTCCCTGACGCTTTGTTTTATTTCATTAGGATCTGTAGTAACTGTCTCCCTTTCAGTTCTAATTTTATTAATTTAGCATTTCCTCTCATATTAGTTTGGCTAAGGAGTTACCAATCTTGGTTTTAGTCCCCCAATGAATTAACTACATTTTTACCCATTTGACTCATTCAAGAATGTATTGTTCCACCTTTATGTATTTAATATAGTTTCTATAGTTTTTAAAAATAATTTTTAGTTTCTAGTATTATACTAAGATGTAAGATACCAGGGATTATTTAGTCTCTTGTGTATTTGGTAAGATTTGATTTGTAGCCTCCAATGTGTAGAAATGTTTCTATAGGCACCAAAAATGAATGTACATTTTTTGGATGGAATATTCTGTAAATATCTGTTAAGTCTATTTGATCTGTGGTATAGTTTAGCCCTGAATTTATTCACTAATATTTAGTTAGGAGGTGGACCTGTGTAGAAATGAGAGTAATATATTGAAACAGCTTATTATTTCTGCATCAGGTCCTTCTTTGATGCTTTGTGTTTACTACTGCTTTTTTTCCACTACTGCTTTTTACTTGTTTGTTTGTTGTTTTTATTAAGTTGGGAGCCTTAGTATTTCATGCATCTGTAATGACAACTGTTATGTCTTGTTCATATTATTTTTCTGAACATTTCATGTACAAGTATTTATATCTTTTTTCCCCCACCAATTTCCTAATCAACTCATGTGTAAAATTTACTAAGTACAATTACCATTCTATGTATGCACATGTGTTTAAAGCTGATAATCAGGATTGGGGGCTTGTCCCTGATAAAACTGATCCCACCCAACAACCATTTACTGCCTGTAGCTCTTCATCCAGTAGCAGTCCCCTGTGAAAAACTTTCTGTCTTTGTAGGCTTGTCAACTGGTGTGGTCTTTGAGTATTAAATACATGAAGATGGTGTAGGCAACTATATCATCGAGAGTTCATAGGTGCAGCATTTCTCTCATGTCAAAACACAATATCTCACAGCAGTTGTCCCTGTTCCCAGGCTTTTACAAACTTACTTGATGTTCCCTGAGACTTAGATGTTGTGTTATAGATGTCCACTATGAGACTGGAAACCCCACCAGTTTACTTACTCTCTGTATTTTGACTGTTGTAGATATTTCTAATGATCTCCATATGTTACAAAAGAACCTTCTTTGATTATGCATGAGAACTGTAATTATCTATGGGTATAAGGATGATTATTAGAAGGCAATTGGAAACTATATTAGTTTAGCTCAATAGTAGTATAAGTTCTCCTCTAGGGTTATATCTTATTGGAGAATTATTTCCTTTGGTGTCTTTCTTTATTTCTTCCAATTTTGACTTTATGCCAGCTTTGTTTTGAATTCTGCTCACTTGACAGATTTATTTTTCATCCTTTGATTCCCAGTCAGTCATTGTCCATTTGGTCTATGATATAGTTAAACTCTGAAATTTCTTTGTTGATTTTTTTTAAAATATTGGATGGCCTCTCTAGAAATGAGAATGAGATATTGAAAAGATATGGAATGCTTCATGAATTTGTGTGTCATTCTTATACAGGAGCCATGTTAATATTCTCTGTACAGATGCTGCAAGAAGCAAGCACTAGAAGCAAACCAGTTTCTTCATCTGCTGGTTTTGACTCCATACAGGGTCATGTGACTAAGTGTGGTGGTTGTGAAAAGGGTTTGGCAATGATAAAAGATTTCTGAATACACAATGACCAAAGTTAGTTCAAAATTAGATGTGCTGTGAACCTGAGGTGTTTTTAGCAGTACTCATTTGTGTTGAATTACAACAGTTCACTGGAGCTTGGGGGTCAAACAACATAACATGCATTTTTGTATACTTCATAATGTTATGTCATACAATATGAATGGACACTGTAGGGCTTGGAGTCAAGACTATTGAATTTTAGGAATGGAAAAATGTACATACAAAATTTTCTACTCTTAGAAAAACATAATGATTTAATTACAGAAAACAAAGACTTTTAATATTTTTACACTGTCATTACCCAGCATGTAAGTATCAAATTAGTATATCTTTCAGTTGAGTTGGATTTCAATGTTTGATTTTTAAAATTACTGTTTGAGCTGCAGACTTGAATTTCATTAAAAAAGGATTAAATGAATTTTGGTTTGAGATTAGAAGAGAATTTCCAACAATCGCTGACTATCCCTAAATATACTATTGTCATTTTGTACTACATATTTATATGAAGTGGCATTCTCAGTATTGATAATTATAAAATAAAAAATACTTATCAACACTGAAAAATATTGGCAGTGTTCTACATCTTATAATATCAGAGATTCACTGAGGATTTAACTCTCTTTTTTTTTTTTTAGATTTAAAAATTTATTTATTTATTTATTAACTTCTCATCCTGCTAACTGCCGCCCTTCTGGACACTCTCTCCCATTATCCTTCCCCCATTCCTCCCACCCCCTTCTTCTCTGAGCCAGTAGAGGCCCCCTGGGTGTCCTCCAACCCTGGCATATCAAGTCTCTGCAGGGCTAGGTGCATCCTCTCCCACTGAGGTGAGACAAAGCAGCCCAGCTTTAAGTTCCATATCCCCAATGCTGTGAGTCACAGTTCCATATCCCCATTGATTCTTGGGTGTCTCCCTTATCCCAGGTCACTGTCAAGTTCTGGGGATGCTCCTACCTCCCTACCCTACCCCCTGTCATTTGCAAATTTTCATTCATTCTCATGTTCACCTGATAATGTCTCTTGTCCCTACCCATACCTGATCCTGAATGGCCCCCATTCTCCTTCCCATCTCCTCTTCTACTCAGTTCCCTCCATCCCTCTGCCTCTTTTGACTACTTTTATTCCTTATTCTAAGTGAGATTCAAGCATCCTCACATGTGCCTTCCTTCTTGGATCTGGCTATCCTGTAACTTATGGCTAAGATCCATTTATAAGTGAATACATACCACTCATGTCTTATTGGAACTGAATTACCTTAGTCAGGATGATATTCTCAAGTTCTATTCATTTGCCTGCAAAATTCACGATGTCTTTGTTTTTAATAGTATTCCATTGTTTAGATGTACTACATTTTCTTTGTCCATTCTTTAGCTGATGGACATCTAGGTTGTTCATTAAAAAAGGATTAAATGAATTTTGGTTTGAGATTAGAAGAGAATTGCCAACAATTGCTGAAATATCCTTAGATATACTGTTGTCATTTTGTATTATATATTTATATGAAGTGGCATTCTCAGTATTGATAATTACAAAATCAAAATATTGATCAACTCTGAAAAATATTGGTGGCGATGTACATCTTATATCCCAGATTCATTGAAGATTTCTTTATGCTAAAACAAACCAGCATATTTGTTTCCTTTCACATTTAATAATTGCTAAAATTATATGTATACCAAAGATATTTTACAGCAAATTTCTATATGATTTCTTCTTTAATAAGTGTTTGATTTATATACTTATTTCATAATTTTATGTACCTTAGGTCACATGAGAATTTCTTGAGTCAAAGGGAGTTTCAAGTTGGAAAAGTTTTCTGTCTTAGAGCAGCCTTCTGGACTCATTCTGCATCAAATAGACAGATGTTCTGGTTTTTGGTGGGAATCTAAACAAGCTTTTACAATATTGCTTCTAAGGGCACATATAGCTAAAGTTCCAAGTAATGGAGATATATGCTTCTTAAAACATGACCAGTGCCTGAGTTGTGAACAGCCTGTTGTAGAAGTCAAACTCAATCACAAGTGGGGAGGGAGGGATGGAACTGGGAGGGAAAGTGGACAGTGGGGGTGGGGGTGGGGAAGAAACGAACCTGATTTGGTATTGGGTGAGGGAAAAAGGACTGAATCCCTGAGGACCAGCAGAATGTAAATAGGTAACTTCAGGAAGTAGAAGGTTGGGGGGTCCCACTAGAATGCACCAGAGACCTGGGAGGTGAGAGACTCTCAGGACTCAAAGGAAGGGACCTTAGATGAAATGCCTGATAGTAGAAAGAGGGAACATATAGAGACCATCTCCAGCAGAAAGACAGGACATCAAGTGAGGGATGGGGTTGCCATCCCACAGTCACATCTCTGACCCATAATTGTTCCTGTCTGAAAGAATAGATGGATGGAAATGGAAAGGATCCTGAGGAAAGGAAAGTCCAGCGACAGGCCCAAAGTAGGATCCAGCTCAAGGGGAGGTCCCAAGGCCTGACACTATTACTGAGGCTATGGAGTGCTCACAAAAAGGGACCTAGCATAACTGCCCTCTGGAAGACCCAACAAGCAGCTGATAGAGGTGCAGATATTTGCACCCAATCAATGGACAGAAGCAGCTGACTCCTGTTGTTGAATTAGAGAAGGCTAAAAGAAGCTGAGAAGGGTGATCCTGTAGGGGGACCAGCAGTCTCAATGAATCTGGACCCCCCAAGATCTCTCAAACACTGGATCATCAACCAGGCAGCATGCACCAGCTGATATGAGGCCCCCAACACACATACAGTAGAGTACTCCTGGGTCTGTGTTCATTCAGAGATGATGTACCTAACCCTCAAGGGACTGGAGGCCCCAGGGAGTTTAGAGGTCAGGTGGGTGGGGGTGGGGGCATCCACGTGGAGACAGGGCGTGGGGAACAGTCAGAGGGTGGACAGGGGTGTGTGAATAAAATCTAGAGTGTAAAAAAAATAAAAATGCAAATACAAAAATTCCAAAAATAAAGGTGCTTTCCAAAACTCAGTTCCACCCCGCCCTGCCCCTTATTTCCTTAGACTAGGCATCTTTCACTGAGGTGTGTTTTGTATGTTTTACTACACCACTTAGAGATTTTTTTTCCTCTGAAGATATATCAGGACAACTCTCCATACATCTATCAACTTGTCCAGCTGCCTCTTTGAATAAAATGTTCCTTTTTAGATATGCTATTGAAGCAGTGTTTTCAAAGCATTTCTACTCTGTAGCTATACTTCTACATGCTAAGAACTTACTATTTGCACTGATGATCACCTTCAGTTTTTAAGCATATATTAAATGATTAGAGTGAAATTTTTCATTATATTACTATACATGTGTACAGTATATTTTGATAATATTTATCACCTCTATTCCTCCTTTTTATTAAATAAAATTGTTCTCTCTCTCTCTCTCTCTCTCTCTCTCTCTCTCTCTCTCTCTCTCTCTCTCTCCCTTTTTGGCTTTTCCAAGACAGGGTTTCTCTGTATAGCCCTGGCTGTCCTGGAACTCACTCTGTAGACCAGGCTGGCCTCAAACTTGGAGATCCACTTGCCTCTGCCTCCCAAGTGCTGGGATTAAAGGCATGTACCACCACTGCCCGGATTTTCTTTTTCTTTTTTTCTTTTTTAAAAACTGTTCTTTCTCAATTTCATATATATATATATATATATATATATATATATATATATATATATATATATATATATATCACTGACCACTCTCATTGTCTTATCCAATTTTATTTCTGTACCACTCTTGCCTACCCTCCCCTTCCCTAGAAATCTCTCTCATGCTCATGCTCATGCTCATGCTCATGTTTGTGTTCATGATTTGAGACCCCCCTAAGTTTAATGAAGGCCTGTGTGACTATGAATCTGGAGTCATGTATTGGAGTCAGTAGGCTCAGAGGTCATTATACAATTGAAGATGGTGATGTCCCTTCTTCCGGAATGTATCAATAACCAATAATTCAGCAGTAAGGGGTAGGGAGGGCTATTATGATATCTCAGGTCCTTCCTTCTTTTCTCCGTGCCTTTCAAGTTGTCTCCTTTTTATTGTTACAGCTATATGAATATGTGTGGGTCTGTGCTCTAACCCCTGTTGGGCCTCGTTATTGGAGACCTCAGCTGCATTTTTGCCCACTCACCATCATTGGGTGCTGGGCTTTAGGGAAGCGTGGAGATACTGCTCTGGGGGTGGGAAATGCAGTCTGAGATGAGGGACCCAAAGCTGGTGTTCTCTGACTCTTGGGCACCCAGTTGCAGACCGTTGGGGACAGTGGGCTGAGGATGGCCTGTAACCTGGGACTAGGACTGGGAGCTCCAGCTTAGTTCATTGGTGATTGTCCTTAGCTTGGCGGAGGTTGGCTGGAAGTTCAGGGAAGCCTTCTACTGGAGATTTAGGCAGCAGCTTTGTAGGCAAAGGTCTTCGCCATTCTCCCCATGGTGGTGGTAGATGAAAGAAACAGTTCTTGGGTTCCAAACTGTTTATTGGTTGTTCACCATGGAAAATGGATGCATACCGACTAACTTCACAGGGTGGGCCAGAGATTAAATACCTTTTGTAGGGAAGAATGTCTGGGAAGGGGAGCTTAGTGACTAAACCCTCAGGGCCTCTAGGGATCTTATTAGCATGGAAAACTCTGTCCTGGGCCTACATGACCACAGGTCACGTTTCTTTATGTGGGAGGTGTGGCACATGTTCCAGGCCAGGAATATGGCAAGGAGCAGCTAGCAGGGAACCTCCTCCTGTATTAGGTGTGTACCCTGAGTTTCCAGGGACTCAGATGCTCTCTACCTTACCAAGCTTCCTGGCATGCTTTACCATCCCACAAAAGTGAAATACAAGTTCTATTGGTCTATAAATTTTTTCTATTGCACTGTAAGGCACATAACTAGGTCTTATTATTTTTGCACATCCTTTCTCTATCATAGGTCCTGGGTGTTAGACACCTCTTACAATGAGGTAAAGCCATTGTTGTTTTTCATTTTGAAGTATGTTACCATAACTACTGACAAGGAGAAACTTGACTACTAAGACTAGTCAGGTTAAAAAAAATCGAAATTCACAATTGGTATTTTCAGGAAGAAGAAAACTATTTTAACCCTTTGGATTAAGACTGCCTATTTTTTAACCAAGCCCATCTATTCTCCTTGGGTTCGCAGTTACAATGCATTTCCTAAGACATTTGTAGCTAAAAGTAGCCTTAATTCCAGGCAATGGTTCCATATATAACTTTTCATTGTTCCCTCTCCATTTTTTGTTTAAGTCTGAAGGATGGTGGAGCCCAGGAGAATGTGAAGACTCAAGATGGAAGGCTATTTAATAAGGAACACCCATACTGAATTGTATATGAGCAAGAAATAAACTTCTATTGAATTCAACCACTAACATTAAAATCCTTGTCACCCAAAATATTACATTGCATAAACATTCTTGAAAAGTGTTTTATTCCTTTGTACTTGTGTAGAATGTTTGTATACTGAAGGCAATTCTCTGATACCAACGGAGTGTCCTCCAATTCAATTCCATTTTGGCATTAACTAACTGGAACCAGTATACACCTCACAGGTTATGGGGTTTCAGATGACAATCATAAGTAATTAGTATCCCAAAGTCACTAGCACGTTTTTCTAGCCAGTTAAAATTTCTGGGGATCGCACGACCACTCCCCTTTTGAAGTTTAAAAACTTGCTCAATTGATCCAGACCTCACCGAAAGCACTGATTTTAAAATACACTTTTTGTACAGGATGCAACTTAGGAGCAAGCCAAATGGAAGAGATAAATAGGACAGGGTCTGAGTAGTGAGGTGCATTTCTATGCCTTCTCTTCATGGAATCTGAATATCCATTTTCTAAGAACATCAGTGTCTTTATCTGTCTGGAGGCATCACTGATGCTCTGGGTCAAGAGACTTTATTGAGGTCTTTATTATGCAGTATGTTTGCTTAAGTCATTGGCCACATGTTTGAATCTAGTCTCCAGCTCTTTTCTCCTCTTTCCAACTTGGGAAGAAAGGTTCAACTTTCAATCTTGTGCTTTGCCTTTTTGGTGACCAATTTCCATTGGAAGGTATCTAGGGGATCCACTATGTGTCACCTAATTAGCACAAGCCCAAGTATGAATGAAAGGAGATTATTATGAATAACAAAAGCACTCTTACTAGATATTTCAATGGTTTTTTGAAGCTTTGTACCAGGAAAATGGCCAGATAAATTCTTTATTATATCATAGTAGTAAATGACAAAGGCCAACCCTTAAGTATAAAAAATTGATAGTTTGAGATTATTGACCAAAGATTGTCTGGACTAAGGTTTGCTCATGAGGCACTTCCTGCTTAAGCTCTAAAGTTTTCTCCTTTGTATCAGATCTTCTCAGTTCTTCACCCCAATTACAGCTTCAGCACACATTTACTTTCAAGTTAAGCTAGAAGAAAAGTTCATACTCATGTTTGACTGGTCAACAGCTAATTTAGTCATCTAAACTTCATTATTCCTTTGAATCATTTTGTATCCAAAATTTCACTATGGTGATATTTTACTTGATGAAAAAAACATGTATTACTTTCTGATTATTAAATTCATATGTGATTAATAGAAGAATGATATCAAACTATTAAAATCATAGTACATTTTTATAATCTTTGTATGTATGCATTTGCAAGTGGACAACATTTCTTCTTACCTAATTGGAATTATACTGTATCTAGAAATTGTTAATATTTACTTCCCTTAATGATTATTTCTTATGTCATTCAATGTTCTTTAAAACTATTTTTACAGTAACAAAAAGCCCACATATCTGCTTTACTTACAGATCCATCATAATTTATTTGGACATTCACCAGTGATCAGAACATTTTGATTTGTGTGTGTGTGTGTGTGTGTGTGTGTGTGTGTGTTTAGTATATAGATAATATTATGGTAAGCATCCTTTATAGTAAGCATTGTCATTTTGGGCTATTTCTTCTCATTCCATTTAAATACAAAATTTAGTATATTTTGAGTTATTTGCATTTTCATCAATATGCAGCTTTCTGTTGAACAATTTGGTATTAGGAAAAAGAATAAAGGCACTTCATCTTTTGATGTTGTGGTTCTTTCATCAGAGAGAATTAAAACTGAATAAACAAACAAAAACATAAGAATTTTGTTCACAGATGTTGTAGCAGCTCCTATTTATAACCACAGACCATAGCAACTATTCAAACATGTCCAACTTCATATACAAAGTCATGAGCATGATATATAGATGGAAACTGATATATTGTATATATATATAAACATTAGGTTAAAAAGCAGAACAGGAGTTAAGTAGTACACACTGACTGCGTATATGAAAATATATTGCTTTATGCTGTTAAAAATTGGATGAGTAGCCGGGCGTGGTGGCGCACGCCTTTAATCCCAGCACTTGGGAGGCAGAGGCAGGTGGATTTCTGAGTTCGAGGCCAGCCTGGTCTACAGAGTGAGTTCCAGGACAGCCAGGGCTATACAGAGAAACCCTGTCTCGAAAAACTAAAAAAAAAAAAAAAAAAAAAAAAAAAAAAAAAAAAAAAAAAAAAAAAAAAAAAAAAAAAAAAAAAAAAAAAAAAAAAAAAAAAAAAAAAAAAAAAAATTGGATGAGAATTTACTGTTACCCCAGGTTCGATGGTTTAGGTTTATGGTTGTCTTTTCTATAAGCTTGTTTAAATATTGGGGTAGTTTGCCTCTTAAAATCACTCCTTCATATTACCCAAAGAAAAAGAATTTATTGTTTGAATGTTGACCTACTAGAAACAAAGGGTAGGGAGATGTCAGCAAGTGATGAGACTTTTAGGAAGAAACGCTTAGCTTCTTTCTTTTAGTCATGTTTGTCTTCATGTATCATTTTTGCTTTATACAAGGATCCACCCAGATTCCATTTTCATCATTTTTATACACTCCTTTGGACATCTGCTTTTCATTACTCTATCAAGATGTCAGAACTCTAAAAGTCATGTGGGAGAGTGAAACACTCCATTTTTTTTTCTTGGGGAAATTTTGTTTGAAGTCTGAGGATCTTGAGATATTATCTAATCTGGAGCATTCTACCCTATGCTGCTCAACTCCTCCTTCTTCTTGTTAAAATATGTGTATGTGTGAATGTCTGTGAAAGTATGTGTATGAGTGTGTGGGTGCTCTTGGAGGCCAGAAGAGGATATTGTACTCCCAGGAACTGGAGTATCTAGGTTGTCTGCAAGAGTAGCAAGTGCTCTGTCTTAGTCAGGGTTTCTATTCCTGCACAAACATCATGACCAAGAAGCAAATTGGGGAGGAAAGGGTTTATTCGGCTTACATTTCCATACTGCTGTTCATCAAAGGAAGTCAGGACTGGAACTCAAGCAGGAGCTGATGCAGAAGCCATGGAGGGATGTTCTTTACTGGCTTGCTTCCCTTGGCTTGCTCAGCCT
>LR749821.1:0-64326 GCA_902729485.2 Mus minutoides | reverse complement strand
TCTTAACCACTGAGCCATCTCCCTAGCCTCTTAATTTAAGCTATTCATAATATATATGGTACATTGCCACCTTTGTTTACCTCTTATTTGGAAAGCACAGACCACAATGTTTCATCAGAAGTTACAGTAGGGATATTGAAGTTTAGGTGAGTTTTGTTTCAAGTAAATGATTCTCTATGTTTTAGAATTTCAAATATATGAAGAAGATATTTAGGATGAAATCTGCCTTATTTATCCATGCCTGGTTTAAAAATCCAATTCCTTTCTAAGTTCTATGAATGTTTTAATGATACTCTACATCATTATGTACTGCTCAGAATAAGATGATAAAGTGGGAGGTAGGGATGAAAAGACCTGGCCTATGGAAAACTATGACTATCCAGAGTATAGCTTCTAGCTTTTCTTTGTGTAAAGAAACCAGCTTCACTGTAAGTGAATTATCTTATGTATAGATGGTGAATTTCATATAGTAACTAAACCAAGGACTTCTCCCTGGATCTGTTTTTTTTCCAATTTTTATTAGATATTTTCTTCATTTACATTTCAAGTGTTATCCAGTAAGTTCCCTAGACCCTCCCCCATCTCTGCCCTGCTCCCCTACCCACCCACTCCCACATCTTGGCCCTGGCGTTCCCCTGTACTGGGGCATATAAAGTCTGCATGACCAAGGGGCCTCTCTTTCCAATTATGGCCAACTAGGCCATCTTCTGCTATATATGCAGCTAGAGACACGAGCTCTGGGGGTACCGGTTAGTTCATGTTATTCTCCCGCCTATAGGGTTGAAGACCCCTTCAGTTCCTTGGGTACTTTCTCTAGCTCTCCTGTGTTCCATCTAATAGCTGACTGTGAGCATCCACTTCTGTGTTTGCCAGGCACTGGTATAGTCTCCCACGAGACAGCTATCTGGATTTGTTTTTATATTTTAATAATTCCTAAGAGTATAGAAATGGTCCATAGCTCACATTTCAATTGTAGCTTCTAGACTGTCTTAGTGTCAAGGGATTGACATGTGGTATTAAAAAGAAGCACAAAGAGGGCTGGTAAAGTAGCTTAGCTTGTAAAGCATTTCGTGTGAAAGCATAAGGACTAGAGTTTGGATTACTAGAACCAGTGAAAAGTTTGGGTAGGCAGGGCAGGCCCTCCTCCCATGATCCTAGTTATCAGAAAGAGATCCCTAGAATATGCTGGCTACCTAGCTGCCCTGGATTCAGGTAAGAGATCCTGCCTCAAAATATAAAATAGAAAATAATTGAGGAAGAAACCTGAAGTTAGTCTCTGGCTTCCATACACTGGTAAAGACATGGTCATGAGCACCTTTTCACAGTCACACCTACACATATGCAAACATACATAATATGCACATCACATACACACATGCACACGTAGATACACAGAAAGAATGGAGGATCGTGTACATAGAATTACTTAGTTCAGATGATGATCGATCCCACTGAAATGTCTGGGCAAGAATTAGGCAAACGATCCTGACTCACTACAAGGTAGTGCTAGGTTACTTGATAGATATCGTCTGTTGAAATAGCCACTTTTAAGCACTGTAGAACGTTCTAATTTTATTGGTTAGCTTATGGTCTCTATACCACTCTCTGAACTTATTTCCTGTTACTTAATTAAATCTAATTTACATATTCACAATGGATTAGGCAGCTGTAATCACATTATTTAATTACTTTAAAAAAATTCCATGATTCCCCACTGTTTTTGAAGTTAAGTGTCATCTCTTTACCCTGGTACTTAAGCCCTCAGAGAACATAATCTCAGCTTGATGCTTGAGCCTCATCTTCCAACACTTACATTCCCACTTGCTGTTCTTCAAACACAGGGTCTTCGCTCATCCTAAGTGTCCATCTGTTGTTCTGTCTACCTTTCCAGTCTGACACTCATGGGCAGTACACTTTTTAAATGAATTCAGTACATTTTTCTCATTTTACACCTTTCTGAGTCCCCTCCAGTGAGGGCAGCCACTGAATTCTGAACTGCCTGTGTCAAAAAGAAATCATATTCCTGTTGAATGTTACAGAGCTTGGCAACAGCAGGAGACTTGGCCTGGCATCCAGAGAAAGCAAGTCCTTTCATTGACATGTTACAATTAACACCCATGGAGACAGCAGCTTATGTACAGTCCACTGTTTGTAACTACTAGGTGGGAGTTTTGGCATGAAGGCATTTCCTATGGTACAGTGCTTAGCAGCTAGAAGTCAGAAATTTACTTCTTTATAATGCAAAATTTAAGGCTTTTTCTGATTAAGTACAAAGACTCATTAAAGCAAAAAGAAAAAAGCAACACATTTGGAACAAGAGACCACATACAGGATACAAAAATCAGGTCAGCAGGGCAGTAAAGAAATGAAAGTAATTATACAAAGACTTCTGACTTATTACACAAGGTTTCTGATGCTAGGAGGTCAGCCCTGAAAACATACATAAAAGTAACATTATATGATCTGAACAGGTTATATTAAGGAATATATAGGTATGTACATATATGCATGTAATAAAAATGATGAAAAAAGATACCATGAATTTGAAGGAGAGCAGGGTTTGGAGAGGATAAATGGAAGGGATGAATATTGTAATTAAATTATAATCTCAAAAATAACAAAAATAAAAAGCTAGACTAGTTACTAACACTTAGTTCCCTTCATGTGTACTAACTAGGTTTCCTCAAGATTTCTGATTCTAACATTCTGTTTGGGTATGTGTTATTGAATACACCTAACCAACCCTGTCTATGTTGCTCAATCTTTGCTGTATTCACCACTTTCTTTCCATGGACTTGCTTCTCTATACTCTTTGAGTATCTTCCTCTGAAGATGTGGATTTGGTATCTGCTAACTGTCTTTTCAGCATTTATTATACAGATCCCGAATCCAATCTGAGTTTGCAAGCTCACAGTGCCCACTGTCATATTCTTAATAGATAAGATGCCATAGAGCTTTGATGAATTCTTAGTAAGATTAAGGTGCATGTTTAAAATGAATATACAAAATGGTATAAACTTCAAGAGATGAGGAACCAGAACTAATATCCCTCCTCTCTAAACTTAGTTATTAAGCAGTGGAGAAACTGTTATGACCACGCCCCTCCCCCGCTATTCCTTCAACTGCCCATTCTTCTATCCAGCTACCCATCTAGTATTACTGTAAACTTATTCTATCTAACTATTGTACTTGTTTCTCCTAAGGCTGTTCAATAAAAGACATATGAAGCTTCCCACTAAGCTTTAATCTTTTCAAAACTCCTGGATATTTTTGAACTCTTTTCTCTTTTTTAAGTTTGAACATCATTAAACCAGATAAGTAGCCATCGGCTGTGTTGCTTCCATGACTTGAAACTTTCAGTTATTGAAAACAAGCACAATGTTCCAAAACTACTGGACAACACAGCAAGAAGGCACTAGAAATTTCTCAATTTGTTGTTCAAAATCCACTCTGATACTTTTGCCCAGCTTATTTTCCAGTCTTCTGTTTCTTCTACTTACATTACTTAACTGATCTTTTTGAAATCATGACCTTCTCTTCTGAATGCTCTATGCCAAGATCTTCCCTAATGTGATCTCTTTACTCATTTCTGTCAAAATTCTATTCTTCCTAGGTCTGATTCCATAGGCTCTTAATGTCTGCCTATTAAGTTATACAATATATCCATTTATCCTTGTCTAAGTACATGGAATATATTTTCTTTGCTATGTACCTACATGTGTACTTTTCACAAGGTATTTTCTAGATATACAAACAACTTAAAGGAGGACACATTTGAGATGAGAGAAAAAATGGGAGATTTTTAAAAAGCATTTGGCTGGGCAGTGGTAGCGCATGCCTTTAATTCCAGCATTTGGGAGGCAGAGACAGGTGAATCTCTGAGTTCAAGGCCAGTCTAGTCCACAGAAAGAGTTCCAGGTCAGCCAGGGCTACATGGAGAATTCCTGTCTTGACCTGCACCCCCTAAAAAGTGCATCTCAAGCAAAGTGAGATGTGAAAAGGGGTGTTGGTCAACAATGTCCACACAAAGAATAAGTTCTAGGTGGCGGGGAGTAATGACTGGGTAACAAAAGCATCCTTTAGACTCTCAAAGAAGAGTGATTTGGCCAAAGGAGGAGAGACAAGAAGCAGATAATGAATCCAGCGCTTCAGGTACTGAGTTAGAGGGACAGATGGATTCAGGAGGAGATCACAGCTGGTTACTAGAAATTCAGAATTGTACCATTGGAAGGCCATTGGCTTGAAGGTGATGGCTGGATTTAAAAGAGTAGAAATCTAAAAAACCTAGGATAGCAAAAACTATTCTCAACAATAAAAGAACCTCTGGTGGAATCACCATGCCTGACCTCAAGCTGTACTACAGAGCAATTGTGATAAAAACTGCATGGTAGCGGTACAGCGACAGACAGGTAGATCAATGGAATAGAACTGAAGATCCAGAAATGAACCCACACACCTATGGTCACTTCATCTTTGACAAGGGAGCTAAAGCCATCCAGTGGAAAAAAGACAGCATTTTCAACAAATGGTGCTGGCACAACTGGCGGTTATCATGTAGAAGAATGCGAATTGATCCAGTCTTATCTCCTGGTACAAAGCTCAAGTCTAAGTGGATCAAAGAACTCCACATAAAACCAGAGACACTGAAATTTATAGAAGAGAAAGTGGGGAAAAGCCTCGAAGATATGGGCACTGGGGAAAAATTCCTAAACAGAACAGCAATGGCTTGTGCTGTAAGATAAAAAATTGACAAATGGGACCTCATGAAATTGCAAAGCTCCTGTAAGGCAAAAGACACTGTCAATAAGACAAAAAGGCCACCAAGAGTTTGGGAAAGGATTTTTACCAATCCTAAATCTGATAGGGGATTAATATCCAATATATACAAAGAGCTCAAAAAGCTGGACTCCAGAAATTCAAATAACCCCACTGAAAATGGGGTACAGAGCTAAACAAAGAATTCTCAAGTGAGGAATATCAAATGATGAGAAGCACCTGAAAAAAATGTTCAACATCCTAATCCTCAGGGAAATGCAAATCAAAACAACCTTGAGATTCTACCTCACTCCAGTCAGAATGACTAAGATCAAGAACTCAGATGAGGGTAGATGCTGGTGAGGATGTGGAGAAAGAGGAACACTCCTCCATTGCTGGTGGGATTGCAAGCTGGTACAACCACCCTGGAAATCAGTCTGGTGGTTCCTCAGAAAATTGGACAGTACTACGGGAAGATCCAGCAATACCTCTCCTGGGCATATACCCAGAAGATGTTCCAACTGGTAATAAGAACACATGCTCCACTGTGTTCATAGCAGCCTTAGATGTCCCTCAACAGAAGAATGGATACAGAAAATGTGGTACATTTACACAATGGAGTACTACTCAGCTATTAAAAACAATGAATTTACGAAATTCTTGGGCAAATTGATATATCTGGAGGATATCATCCTGAGTGAGGTAACCCAATCATAAAAGAAGTCACTTGATATGCACTCACTGATTAGTGTATATTATCCCAGACACTTAGAATACCCAAGATACAATTGTCAAAACACTAGAAAATCAAGAAGAAGGAAGACCAGTGTGTGGATACTTCATTCCTCCTTAGAATTGGGAACAAAATACCCATGAAAGGAGTTACAGAGACAAAGTTTGGAGCTAAGACCAAAGGATGGACCATGCAGAGATTACCCCACCTGGGCATCCATCCCATAATCAGCCACCAAACCCAGACACTATTGCATATGCCAGCAAGATTTTGCTGAAAGGACCCTGATATAACTATCTTGAGTGAGGCTATGCCAGTGCCTGGCAAATACAGAAGAGGATGCTCACAGTAATCTATAGGATGGAACACAGGGCCTCCAATGGAGGAGCTAGAGAAATTACCCAAGGAGCTGAAGGGGTCTACAGTCCTTTAGGTGGAACAACAATATGAACTAACCAGAACCCCCAGAGCTCATGTCTCTAGATTCATATGTAGCAGAAGATGGCCTAGTCGGCCATCATTGGGAAGAGAGGCCCCTTGGTCTTACAAACTTTATATGCCCCAGTACAGGGGAATGCCAGGGCCAAGAAGTGGGAGTGGGTGGGTCGGGGAGTAGGGCAGGGGTAGGCTATCACTTACTCGGGATAACATTTGAAATGTAAATAAAGAAAATATCTAAAAAAAAAAAAAGTAGAAAACCTTTTCTAGAAGAAATCCACAGTCAAAGAAGAGAGCTGGGACTGGACCTTAGAGAATGGTGTTGTGCTCAGAGCATTGCTATAGGAAACACTTATTCCCTAAGAGGTGCTTGTTTATTTGTGGCTACTGAGATGCTTTCTCTGTTTGCAAGCCTCTCCTTTTCTGAGATTTTAAAGGAGAGAGTAGAAAGCTACTTTCTAAATTTTGCAGTCTTTTAGTAGGCTCCAAATAAAGTAGTTACTTTTTAACCTGGGAGCAAAGCACAATGTACAGCAATAGGGATAGTGAACTGCCTTTTGCATATCAGAGCTAAGTGCACTTTGAACTTAGAGTTCTGAGCAAGGAAAACTACAATACTGGGAAGGAAAGCAAATAACCTGGGTGTGAATAGACAAAGTAGCCCTGGGGGATTTCATGTTTAGGTAGGAGCTAGACTGCAAATACTCATTTATTCATTTATCTTACACATTGCACAGCCTCCTAAACAGATCAAATACACATTTATAGAGCAGATATTTTTCATATCTAATCAGTTTTTTTTTCATTTTTGGGAGAGAACGGCATTAACATTTCTGAGATCATGAACTCTGAACTCATTCTGTTGACCCCACTGCTAATGGCACTACATACTGAGCTTGCTTGCATGCACCAAATGTTGTTTCCTTGATTGCAAATTCAGTCTTAGGCAGCTCTGAGTCATGTGTCTGTGTCCTAGCTCTCAGGACTGGACTTTGTATAGCTTTATTTCCATTGCTTCCTCCAAGGTTGCACAATAGGATCCCCTTCTCCTATAAAAGAAGATCAAATTCTGGGAAGGCTCCAAACTTTCAGTAAAAACTCATTTCAGTGAAGAAAGCAGAAATTATATGTTCAGTAAGCACTGGAGCTGAGTACAATCATGGATCTTCTAAATTAGACTCATCTTTCCAGTTGACTGTGGTGTGTTCATGTATTTTAAGTTTGAAAAGGACAGTTAATTCATTTCCTTCCCCTTTCCAAAAGTACTCATACTCAAGAAAATTTGGGGCTGCTGTTGATATTCCAGATACAATGTAAATACTTTTTGGAAAAAAAAAACACATTGTTTGCTATTTACATAATCCCTTCAAGATTACTGAGAGAAATTATTACTCTCATTTTATAGATTTAGAAAACTGAGGTATAGAAGAGTGGTTTTATATAAGTTAGTCTAGGATTATGTGTAAATAAGGGCTTCTGTCTGATTCCAAAGTTGCTGACCTTTCTATAATTTCATGGTTGCATCTAAGGCTGCGCAGTGACAAGGATCTGGTGTGTGGAGGGTGGGATGAGACAGTCTTGCTATGTAGCTAGGGTTGGCTTAGAGCTCACTGTGGAGCTGAGGCTGATCGAATGCTTGTGATTTTGCTTTTATCCCTCAGGGCTAGGATTGCAGGTGTGCAGCACCTTGTCTGGCTGAGATGGGTAAAGATGAAAGCCTTATTTGTTTTTGCTTTTTTCTCATTTATCCAGCTCCCAATTCAGTGGCTGCTACTTAATAGGATGCCTGCTAGTGTCTTTTAAATGAACAAATGGACATAATGGAACTAAATGGAGCTGGCAGGAAAGAAAACTTATGTAGGTATGGAAAAATTGCAATGACATTGATTTTTTAAAAAGAGACTTATTTATTGGAGCCAGCAAGATGTCTCGTGGGTAAAGGTTTGCTACAAGCCTGGTGATCTGAATTAGATCTCTAGAAACTAGAAGAGAACAGACTCTGATTTTCACATGTATGCCATGGCATGCATGTTCCTCCTCCCCATAGACATCATGCACTCACATGCTGTGGATAGCCCTGGGGCTAATTATATTTGATGTTAATTCCATTCTCCTGTGAGTGATTGTGAACAAGGCACTCAGGTGATTTCCTGCAAATCTGCTTCCCACCTTAATTTGTAAAATAAAGGAGAGATGATGATTGGGCAGATAAAAGGGAAGGTGGAGAGGAAGGTGGGGAGAGAGAAGAAGGAGGAAATGGAAGAGGGAGAAGACTCAGAGGAGGAGGAAGAAGAAAAAAGGCAGAGCAGAAGCCCATGGTCTGGAGAAACTGCAAGTTCTTTTTTTTTTTTTCTCTTTATTAGATATTTTCTTCATTTACATTTCACATGTTATTCAGAAATTTTCCCTTACCCTCCCGCGTCCCCGCCCTGCTCCCCTACATACCCCCTCCCACGTAATGGCCCTGGCATTCCCCTGTTCTGGGGCATATAGAGTCTGTATGACCAAGGGGCCTCTCCTCCCAATGATGGCCAACTAGGCCATCTTCTTCCATATATGCAGCTAGAGACATGAGCGCAGGGGGAACTAGTTAGTTCATGTTATTCTTCCACCTAGAGGGTTGAAGACCCCTTCCGCTCCTNAGATGAACTTGCTGATTGTCTTTTCTAGATCCTTGAAGAATTGAGTTGGAATTTTGATGGGGATTGCATTGAATCTGTAGATAGCTTTTGGCAAGATAGCCATTTTTACTATATTGATTCTGCCAATCCATGAGCATGGGAGATCCTTCCATCTTCTGAGATCTTCCTCAATTTCTTTCTTCAGAGACTTGAAGTTCTGCAAGTTCTAAGGGGTCTTATTGATGTGGAAGATGATAGTGTAGCGGTAGATCTGCTCAATCTAGGAGCATAGCATGTATTCATATTAACTGAGTCGTTTTTTCATTGCTGGGGCATATTTGGGTTGGAAATTTAATGCAACATTCACACACTAATAATAATAACAATTGTAACAACAATAACAACAACAACAACAACAACAATAATAGTTTTATTGGAGTTACAGAGATGGCTCAGTGATTGAGTACTTGCTGCCCTTCCAGAGGACCTGATTTGGTTCCCAGCACCCATATCAGGCTGCCCATCACTATCAGTGACTCCACCTCCAGGAGAGGTGATACTCTCTTCTAGACTCAGCAGATATCTGCATACATTTACACAAATGTACATATACACATGAAAATAAATAAATCTTTAAAAGGTTTATTTATTTATTGGTGTGTGTGTGCGTGCGCGCATGCACTCGCATAAGTGTGTGCATGTAGATGTAGAGGCCATAAGTAGACATTGGAAGTCTTTTTCTATCACTCTCTACCTATTCCTTTGAGGCAGCATTTCTCCCTGAGCCTGGGGCTCTTATTTTCTTTGCTAGGTTAGAAGCCAGAAAGCTCCAGAGATCTTCTTTTTGCCCCTCTCAGAGCTGTGGCTATGAATGTGAACTACATAGGTGCTGGGACCTGAACTCCAGTCCTCATGATTGCACAGCAAGCGTTCTAGACTCTTTTCAGGGGCATGTCTTCAGCCCCTGAAAAATGATCAGTATATACGAATTAAAGAATACCTTCAGATAAAAAGAAATTCTTTCTCTAAGGAAGTGATGGAGTGATTGTGAGGACTAATGGTTAGGAGTTCATGATGGAGATGAGAAGACAAAATACAAGGAGATAGTCTAAAAGGGGAAGGCAAATGGGCTCAAGGTTAAGGACATTTAGAAAGCTTACACTGTGGGAATTACATCTAGGACTATCAAAGCCTAGTTTCCTTCCCTCAGGTTTGGATATCTCTTCAGTAACTTCTATTGAAGAGTTCAGGCTTTGCCAGAAACTATTCATTTGCATTGTTCTTCCTAGTCCCCACCTTATTTCTAACATTCATTTCTACCTTTGCTAGAGAACAGGTGTCTTCTTACTAATTCATGTATGTAAAGATCCTCAAATCAGGGTCTGCTTCTAGAAAACCACACCTAAACCTGTAACTCAGTCGAGAACAGTGTGTCTAGCACTAATAAACACTCTGTAAACACAAATTGACTGAACAGATGTGTGAATAAATGGATTCTAAAGATGTCTCTCTCCTTCATGCTAAATATTCATAAGACTATTAGAGCTATTAAAATTTTGATATAATTTTTATATTCATGATGTCTTTTCCCTTTTCCTATTGTCACTATCTGAGATAAGGCCTTCCTTATTCTTCCCTTCATTATCTAGCCAGTCCCTCCTACATACTTTCTAGAACATTGTAATCTACATTCTCCACTGTAAGTACTAATTCTAAAGTTTAGACTGTTCTTTTAAACCCCTCTAGTAATTTCCCCTATCTTTCAAGGATAAAGCCAAATTCTTAGTAGAGCTGGTTCCAGTTTTGTTTCTCTACCTCACTTCCTTCTACTAACACTATTTTAGATATGTCCTTTACTATGGGAACATTGGGATATTGGTATGTTCATAATTTTAGCTATTCTGTTTACATCTTTGTTATAATTTGCTTTCTGTTGTTGTGATAAAAAAAAAAAAAAAAAAAAAAAAAAAAACACTGGCCAAAAGCAACTTGTGGAAAGAAAGGGCTTATTTCAGCATATACTTCCAGGTCACATGAAGAGAAGTCAGGTTAGGAACTCAAGGCAGGTTCAGAGATAAGAACCATGGAAAAATGCTACCTCTGGGCTTGCTCACTGGTTTGTCCTCAGCTACCTTTCTCAACAGACAAACAAACAAACAAACAAACAAACATTTATGTTTAGAACTTCATACATAAACAATGCAACTAAATTTCTCCTGCCCCTCTCCCAACTCCTTTAGAGGAGTGTCCACTGCCCCCCAAATTCATGACCTCTTCTCCTTTAATTATCATTGTTTCATATGTATACATATATGTACATACAACTTACAGAGTCCACTTAGCATTGTTCACATTTACATGTATTCAAACCTGACTGCTTATGATTGGATAATGTATATAAAAGCTCATTCCTAGAAGAAATTCATTCTTCTTAACCCGGCACTCTTTGATCACCTGGTAGCTCTTCATCTAGGGGTAGATCCTTGTAGAATTTCCCCTTTCCATGTTGGCATGTCAACTGGTATTGTCATTATGTTGATCCTGTTCAGAAAACCATATTGTTCTTTCGGTGTATGCCAAGGAGTGTTAAAGCTATGTCATATAGTAGATTTACTTTGAGCTTCCTGAGAATTCTCCACACTGATTTCCATAGTGACTGTACCAATTTGCAACCCAATGGACAGTGAATGAGGCTCCCCTTCCTTTCCAATCTCATCTCAGCTAAATTTTTTATATAGCCAAGATCTAGGGATGGTGCTGTCTACAGTGAGTGTACCTTCCCATATCAGTCATCAGTCACAACAATCTCTCAAAGATGTGGCCATAGGCCAATGTGATCTGGGGATTTCCTCAATTGAGACTGTCTTTCCAGGTTCATTGGGCTGAAAGTAGAAGTAACCAGGACAACAGTCTTGAGTTATTTTGAGTTCATTTATGTATATGGTGTAATGGTCCAAATGTATATTGTTTTCCCCAAGACTGACCATTTATTAAAGAATGCTGTCGGTTTCCTACTGAGTGTGGTCTTGGCACTCTTGTCACAAAGTCATTGAATATATATAGAATATATATAAAAAATATATAGACTCTATATAGACTCTATATAGACTCTATATAGACTCTATATAGACTCTATATAGACTCTATATAGACTCTATATAGACTCTATATAGACTCTATATAGACTCTATATAGACTCTCTCTCTCTCTCTCTCTCTCTATATATATATATATATATATATATATATATATGAAAGTAGTTCTGAGCTCTTGAGTCTATTCAATTTGTTTATATATCTACTACTATGTCAGGCTCACACCCTTTTGATTATTGTAACTTTGCAGTAAGTCCTGCAACTTTAATTGTTTGGGCTTCTGAGTCTCTTGAAATTCTATGTTCTAGTTTTGTGAAGATATTTAGTATGACTTTCACAGTTATACAATTTCTTACAACTTTAGTTACAAAAAGATGGCTTTAGTTGCATACTATACATTTTAGATGTCTCATCTTAGTTATCAGTTAACATAAAATATCTTTACATTTATCTCTGGATTTATCCTTCAATTTGACCATTTGAGTACATTACTTCTTATAATTTCCATGTTTGTGTGAACTTTCACAATTTATTTTTAACTCTATTTACATTTATGTTTTGTGTGTGTTCTTGGTGCTCTGTATGCACATTATATAAATTACATTCCTGTAATTGTTAACTTTTGGTACTAGCTTTGCCTAGAAAAGCAACACTAAATAGAACTAAAATTTAAGTTTGTATCAGTCTAAGTGTAGTTATTACTTTTCTTGACCTCTCCCTAAATCTTGAGTCCACAAACTTGGGAGAATAAGAGACTTTCCATTATTTATTTTTCTAAAAATCAAGTCAGTCTAACTATGGTCTCTTTCCTACCTGGACTGTGAACATTCTCCCTTGGGTATTGGTAAGTACCTGTTTCTCCTTCCCCTAGAACCTGATGGATCCTGGATTACGGTATGTAGCATGATTTCTGTTTCATTGTGTTTTGTGTTTATGTTGTTTCTCAGTCAATCAGCTACTGAAGCTCTTCTTAGGGTTTCTGGTACCATGAAGTGTTCCTCTGTGATTCCTTCACCTTTTCTTCAAGGCAGGGATGGTGGTACTCTTCTAGAGTTAGGATGCCTTCTCTGCTTTGTTCTGGGATATCATGTTAGTTGTACAGTTATTGTGACAAAGACATCTTAGAGGATCACTTGAAGGTTCTGAGCTCATGGTGAGGCAAAACATTATGGCAATGACTTGTGTGGAAGAGAAAGCTGTTCTCTTCATGGTAGACAGGAAACAGGAAAAGGTAGCATAGGAAGCAGCCAAGGCAAGATAGGCTTTTCAAAACATGACCAAAGTGGCCCATGTCCTTCAAACAGGACTCCACATTCCACAGTTTTCACTACTTCTCAAAAACTTATTCAGATTTTGAAATCATCAATGGATTTAACCACAAGTTTGGTCAGATTCTTTGTAATCTAGTTGTAATTTTGTAATTCTTTGTAATTCTTTGTAATATAGTTGGTTCTGGAAGAGCTGCCATAGACATGCCAAGAAGTGTGCTAATACTCCAGCAATATTAGTGGAAAATTAAAATTAACAATCTTAGCTCCAACACAAAAATCTCATTCTTCCCAGCCCTAATTGAATCACCTAAATGACTTGAAGGATTTGACAAGACATCCTATATTTTAAAGATGATCAGTCATAGGTGCTATGCATCTTTTTTAAAGGTTTTATTTATTAATTAGTTATTAGTTATTAATAGACTATGTCAACATATTCTATTTTATTGTGATGAAATACTTAATATCAGAAGTACATTCTTACCACACATCCAAATGTTCCATATAGTGTCATTGCCTGTAGGAACAATGCAGATCTCTGCAGCTTATATTGCTTAACTGCCATTTTTTATTAGATATTTACTTTATTTACATTTCAAATGTTGTCCCCTTTCCTGTTTCCTCTCTGATAACCCCCTATCCCTGTTCCACTCCCCTTGCTCACCAACTCACCCACACCTGCTTCCTGGCCCTGGCATTCCCCTACACTGGGGCATAGAGCCTTCACATGACCAAAGGCCTCTCTGCCCACTGATGACCGACTAAGCCATTCTCTGCTACATATGCAGCTGGAGCCATGAGTCCCATCATGTGAACTCTTTGGTGATTTAGTCCCTGGGAGCTCTGGGGCAGGGGTACTGGTTAGTTCATATTGTTGTTACTCCTATGGGGCTGCTAACCCCTTCAGCTCCTTGGGTTCTTTCTCTATCTCCTTGATTGGGGACCCTGTGCTCAGTCAAATAGTTGGCTGTGAGCATCCACTTCTGTACTTGTCAGGTACTGGCAGAGCCTCTCAGGAAAACAGCTATATCAGGCTCCTTTCAGCAAGCTTTTGTTGGCATCCACAATAGTGTCTGGGTTTGGTGATTGTATATGGGATGGATCCCCAAGTAGGGTAGTCTCTGGATGGCCTTTCCTTCAATCTCTGCTTCAAACTTTGTTTCTGTAAATCCTCCCATGGGTATTTTGTTCCCCCTTCTAAGAAGGATCGAAATATCCACACTTTGGTCTTCTTTCTTTAGTTTCCCGTGGTTTGTGAATTGTATCTTGGGTATTCTGAGCTTCTAGGCTCTAATATCCACTTATCATTGAGTGCATACCATGTGGGTTCTTTTGTGATTGGGTTACCTCACTCAGAGTGATATTTTCTAGTTCCACCCATTTGCCTAAGAATTTCATAAATTCATGGTTTTTAATAGGTGAATAGTACTCCATTGTGTAAACATACCACATTTTCTGTATCCATTCCTCTGTTGAGGAATATCGGAGTTCTTTTCAGCTTCTGGCTATTATAAATAAGACTGCAATGAACATAGTGGAGCATATGTCCTTATTACATGTTGGATCATCTTCTGGGTATATGCCCAGGAGTGGTATTAGTGTGTCCTCAGGTAGTATTATGTCCAATTTTCTGAGGAACAACCAGGCTGATTTCCAGAGTGGTTGTACCAGCTTGCAATTCCACCAGCAATGGAGAAGTGTTCCTCTTTCTCCACATCCTCACCAGCATCTGCTGTCTCCTGAGTTTTTCATCTTAGCCATTCTGATGTGTGAGGTGGAATCTCAGGGTTGATTTGATTTGCATTTCCCTAATGACTAAGGATGTTGAACATTTCTTTAGGTGTTTCTAAGCCATTCGGTATTCCTCAGTGGAGAATTCTTTGTTTAGCTCTGTGCCCCATTTTTTAAATAGGGTTATTTGGTTCTTTGGAGTCTAACTTCTTGAGTTCTTTGTATATATTGGATATTAGCATTCTATTGGATGTAGGATTGGTAAAGATCTTTTCCCAATCTGTTGGTTGCCTTTTGTCCTATTGACAGTGTCCTTTGCCTTACAGAAGCTTTTGTGCTATGTATCTTTAAAGTCTCCGTACCAGCTCACTGATTCTTGCAGATACATAAGTGTTAGAGGCCTTTTTAGTACAGGTAACTTTGGATTGTGTTGATTTCCTAGGGTTGGGGTACTAGAATCTCAGTAGTTTCAGGCATCAAATTGAGTGTCTCACAGTTTTAGAAGCTAGAATTCTGAAGTTATATTCCCTCTAAAACCTGGGGAAAACAATTCTGCACCTTTCTTCTAGATTATGGCATTTACTGGCAATCTTCATAGTCCTTGGCTTGTAAGCACATCACTCCAGCCTTTGCCTGTATGGTCCCATGAATAGAGAGGAGATAATGAGATGTGCTGTTCATTATATGTTGGAGCTGAAGGTGGGTCTTTTCTTTCCCTGTGATGCTCTGTCTTTGTAACCTTGAACAAGAAAGGAGAGGCTGTGCTGGAATGAGAAACAGAAGGTAAACAAGTGGTAGAAATTCAGATGATTCCAGAGGTAAATAAATCTTGGATTTGAGTCCACTGCTTTTTTTTAAAAATTGAAATCCTTTTGAGAGGGGGTTGAAATATTATTTCAATTTTGCCCCATTGTTTTTAATCTTTGGTCACTTCATTGTGGATTTGCTAGAAGGTTAGCTTTTAGTTTTCACTAATAGAACCTGGTTTATAATTTGAAAACACCACAGGCTTTTAATTTGACTTCAATTGTATCAACTTAATTGTTTATAGATTGGAGAAATGAGGTGCCAAAACAAAACATAAATTCGCAGCTGGGTTGTGGTGGCACATGGCTTTAATTCCAGCACTTGGGATGCAGAGGCAGGTGTATCTCTGTGAGTTCAAGGCCAGACTCTTCTACAGAGTGAGTACCTGGTCAGCTAAGGCTACACAAAACAAACTCTGTCTTTAAAAACAAAACCAGAAAGACAAAAATCCACAGCAAAATTATCATAAGCTGCTTACTGGTTAACTCATAGCAAAGAGACCCCTTGTATACTGCCAATTCATTAAGGGCTCAAAGGAGTTAGAATAAAGTCATTTATATAGTACAAAGTGAGAAAATACTGAGGTGGTCTTTGATTGGCAGGCAGTCCATGAAAATGAGTCATGTGTTTTGTTTTTTAAGGAGGAGAGTCATACTTGTTTTTCGATGCATTTGCCCATTCATGATTTGCTACAAAGGGCAAGTAAGCAATTTGGGAACATTTCAAAAAGACTTTCTTAAGGTTGGAGTTGAAGTTTGTTTATGGTCCAGCACATGGAGGAAGGAGTTGGGGCCTATGAAGTGCTTTATTGCAGCCAAATTACCATTGTGGGAAGAGAGGAGCTATTATAGCAAACATTTTTTTTAAAGAATGAAAAAGGAAGACTGCTAAATAGTAGTTGGAAACAAAGCTGAATCTATTTACATAAATGGCAACATTCAAATATTATCTTAGGCCAAGCATGGAAGCATACATCTGAAATCCCAGCACTCAAAAGTTGAATCAGGATGATAGAGAGTGTGAGGCCAGCCTGGGCTACACAGTGTGTCCCTGTCCCAAAAGCAAACAGACAACCATGATCCTCAGCTAGACTCTCTTAGCAAAAATGAAGGTCTAGAGCCACAATGAGAAATGTGAAATGTATATATGTTGAGCTGCTTCTTCTATGGTACTGTGAACAAACATCCATTCACACTAGATAGGGTACCAGCAGCCAGCCAAATAAAGGCTTCCACACAATTCCAGCCTGGTGAATGAATTCAGTGGCCATAAATACTTATAGGGGCATTGGTAATGTGTGAATTACAGGATCATGGGGGACTGGGAAAGGAGTGAATCCTTGAAAAGTTCCACTGTCATGGGTAGCAACCACATAGAAGCTACATGATGGAGTCCTACCCTCAGTTAACCTTCTAAATATGCCATTACTTCCCAAGATTATATGTGGGTGCTGTAGGAGAGAGAGAAGTGGATAGAATCCCAGGTGAGGATCTTGTCACTTCCCACTTTACTTTCTACTATTATGGAGCATTAATAGCTTTATTACTATTACCATAGAGCAATCTATCACAGCATTGTTTTGCTAGTTTTATTGCCATGGTTACAGGGCATGGATTATAGCTGCTCCACCATGACAATGGGATAATTATGTCAGGTATGGTAGAAACAGCTTTTCTCTAATAATATCTAATGAACCAAAATTCTGAATTTACCTCTCCAACTGGCAGCTTCTCCTTCCTCCTCCTCCCCATCTTCCTCCTCTACTTCTTAGCATGCCCCCCCCAACCCCCGTCATAGTCCAGTGATCACTTTTAGCTATTTAACCACTATATTTGTTAACTTTTTCATTGCTATGACAAAAATACCTGAGAAATGCAATTTAAAGAAGAAAGGGTTTATTTGTGCTCTCAGTTTGGCCTTACAAGAGAAGGAATGGAAGGAGGTGTGTGAGGAAGTCATATTGCCTCTACAGTTAGGAACAAGAGAGATGAATGCTGCTTCTTAGTTTGGTCTTCCCTTTTTATTTTTAAATTGTTCTTTTGAATCAGTCTGGGACCCCAGCCCATGAAATAGTGTTGCCCACATTTCGAGTGGGTTTTCCTGCTCATTTAAACCCAATCTTAAACCTCCTCACAGACATACCCAGAGATTTGTCTCCTAGGTAATACTAGATCCTATGGACCAGACGATCAGTATTAACCATCTTAATTACCATGTGAGAGAAAGCAGAATTTCAAAGTAGTCCATGATGTCATATGTTAAGTTGCAGCAGTTTGCCTGGCTTCTTCACACAGGAGAAATTTCATAGACACCTGGGAGCATCTCAGCCTTCTCTCTTTAGTTGGAAAAATCATAGTAATCTTCAAGAAAACTGGAGCCAATAAAGCATACAGAACAATAGAAGCCTAACCTTTAAGCAATGTTTTATTGAGGGTCATTACTGTTAGGATTTTATGGAATGGACACACTTAATAGATATAAGCATATTGATTATGTTGTTTTTGGACTTAATGATAGTTTAGAAATATTTTCTGTATTGTTTCATAGTCTGCATTATTAGGATTTGATTAATTCCAATATATTCTTTCAAGTTAATATAAAACCAATCATCATAGCTTCCAGTTTTAAAAATGGTATCAGTGAACATCTTCTCAAGTTATCAAGTTTTCTGTTGTAAAAAGCTTTCTAAATTCCTTCAACGATAACATTCTATGTGAAAGGGAAGGAACAGGCCATTAACACTCGTGCTATGTGCTGAGAGAGGAAGTAGACACAAGTGCCCATGCCTAACTGAAAGGCTATCTGCAATTGACCATTGCTTGCAAAGGGAAATTCTTAGTTTCCTGCAACAGAGTCTCACTGTGTGTACAAACCACACAAACCACACCTAAGGCAGGCTCCATGCCCAGCAGCAGATGGCTAACACAAAACAAACCCAATGCTACTATTGGAAGGTTTTGTCTGTTTGCTTCTTTTACAGTGCTTTGAGTATTTTTTTAACCTTAATGATCTTTTGCTTAAGTATTATGATTTCTGATTTTGAGGGTTTTTTTCCCCATATGGAATGTGTGGAGGTTTGTATATGTATATACATACATCTGTATATGTTTCTTGTGCTTTTGTTTTTGCTTTTTATTTTGTTTGTTTATTTTGTTCTATTATTATTTGTTTTTATTTTATTTTTGATGTTTATTTTCTAAGGCGATGGAGAGAGGGAGAGGGAGGGAGCTGGGGAGGGAGGGAGAGAGAGAGAGAGAGAGAGAGAGAGAGAGAGAAAGGAAGGTCGTAAGTAGGAAAGCAAGGTGGAAAGGAAGGAGTAGGGGGAGGGGAAACTGTGATCAGAATATTGTACAAAATACTATTTTCACTAAAAAACAAATAAAAAATTGTGCTAATTATATATTAGCATATATGATCCTCAAGAATCCTTTGAGCTGGCTCTGGTGGTATGTAGCTGTAATCTACTGCTCTGGAGGCTGAGGGAAAAGGCTCATGAGTTTAAGGCTAGCCTCAACTATGTAGGAAGATCATTAAAAAGCCTTTATATTGCATTTCTTCATTTGGGAAGATACACATTTTCTCGTGTCATAATTTACTGGTGTTAATTATGTATTTGTGTCTTTTGCTCTTTTGGTCCAGTTGGTTCTGAGCTGACACTGCATACTGCACACTGCACACTGCACACTCCTCTATTTGTCCCAGTGAGGACTCAATGGAAAAAATGCCCTTTGTTCTACATGTTCTGCATGGGGTGTCTGCTCACAGCACACCCAGTCTTTGTTTTTAAAACTTTTTTTGTGTAGCTCAGCTGTTGTAATATAAATGAAAATTCTTCAATACACTTGTCCTACCACTATCTTAAGAACCTTCCAGGAATAATACAAATGTATAGCTTTTGATTTTTTTTCTCAGCCAGATCAAATGGTAGATTTTAATATCTGTGATCTATTTAGTCAAGATGTGTGCCTTTTAGCAGTGCCCTATGTAGAAATGTTCCTCGTGAATTTTAAAATATATTGTTTGACTTGCCAATTGCCTTCAACTGATTTCTTTTTTATGTAGAATTTTGCTTTATTTATATATTAAAAATTTCACTATGAAATAAGAAGTTTCTGAACCCAGTCCTTTCACTTGAAATATATTATCAACTTTCCCCCAAATGTTAGCTATGTAGAAACCCATGTTTTATTCTGTTTGGATGGATTTTCATCATTTTACTAGGAAAAAATGTGTGGCCAATTCATTTTTTTTGTTTGTTTGTTTTTTGTTTTTTTTTTCTATTAGCTTCTGTTTTATTTTTTCTACTTTTTATTAGATATTTTCTTCATTTACATTTCAAATGTTATCCTGAAAGTCCCCTAAACCCTCCCACATCCCCTGCCCTGCTCCCCTACCCACCCACTCCCACATCTTGGCCCTGGCGTTCCCCTGTACTGGGGCATATAAAGTTTGCATGACCAAGGGGCCTCTCTTCCCAATGATGGCCAGTTAGTCATCTTCTGCTACATATGCAGCTAGAGACATGAGCTCTGGGGGTACTAGTTAGTTCATATTGTTCTTCCACCTATAGGGGTGGAGACCCCTTCAGCTCTTTGGGTACTTTCTCTAGCTCCTCCCTTGGGAACCCTGTGTTCCAGCTAATTTCTTTAGATTGTGGCCTTTAGAAACTCTCTACCCAGTTCATCTTTTCTACCTCGGTCCTAGAACCATTAGCATTAGAAGGGAAATATCAGCAATTACCCACAAACACTTTCTTCTAAGACTTTCACTGTTAAGCAGATTCTATGTTTTACTGGTGGTTGAGTGTCAGTGCATATATTTGTGTTATGGAACTTCCATTGTAAGAGGAATAAATGTAGGTGGCATTGTGTATATTCATCCCCTTTTTGTGATTTCATATAAATAGCATTGTAATATCATCCCTAGAGCCTGCCCCATAGTATAGAATTTCACCATTTGGAAAACCTTTTCTGTCCAGAGAGCAAATTCTTTAGCTTGTGGCATAAGATCTCCATGTCATCCATTTCTTCCTCCACCTTCTCCTCCACATTTTCTTCCTTTTTCCACTTCTTCCCTTAAAATATAAAATCCATTCCATGTCTAGACCTTATTAAAATAGTTTATGGTTATATTTGGGCTTGACATGTGAATTTTAGCTGGCTATTCTTGAACTAGGATAATTTAAAAAAACAAAATAATATTTAAAAATTCTAGATTTACTTTTAATTTTAATTGTGTGTGTGTTCATTTGGGAGTATGTGCATATCTGTGTGTAGGTGGTCACAGAGTGAAAAGGCTCGTGAGTTTAAGGCTAGCTTAAACAACTTGCTTCATGAGACATTTTCTGTAGGTCATAAAATAGAGCACTTCTATCAACCTTTTTTTTTAATAATACTGTATTTGACTTTATTAAAGTAAATTTTTACTCATTTGATTCCCCTGAGCTGGAGTTGAGTCTTCTGATATGGGTTTTGGAAAATGCACCAGAGTCCCCTGGAAGAGCATCAGGAACTCTTAACCTCTGAGACATCTGGCCAGTCTCCCAAATAAGATTTCTATGCTTTACTTTTGGGGCTAATTTTTCTATAAAGAAGATTATTTAGGTAGTTGTGGTTTTCCATTGTAAATAATAACAAAAGAGCCAGACAGTGGGGAGGAGGGCTCATCTGAATGGCTAATGCTATTTATCTCAGTACAGCTCTTTTTACATCACTATTGATAGTCTCTTAAGAAAGAAAAACTGGCAGACAATACTTAGAGCTTGTATTTATTTATTTATTTCACTTCTGAGATTTCTTGCAATTGAAAATCAAATGAGTTCATTTCCTGATGCTTCATTGAGAAAACTAGTAGTGTTGATTATAAAAATGTAGTTAGAGTTTAATTAAAACACAGTCACTTAAAAGGCTTCATACTAATACTGTTTTCCTCTTTAGGTTTGTATCACCAGTGCCAAAATCAGCTATGCTTTATGGGAGTCACTAGAACTGATTGTGCAAATATGCAAATGAATATCAACTGGCACTGGATTTTGCTTCATGAGACATTTTCTGTAGGTCATAAAATAGAGCACTTCTATCAACTTTTTTTTTATAATACTGTATTTGACTTTATTAAAGTAAATTTTTACTCATTGTCATGAGTATAGTACATCAGACACAAATAGATGTATACTGTGTCTTTCCACAATGTCAAAATTTATTAGATAACAACCCTTTTACAATTTTCCAAGTAGCTACAGTTTTCTTTGGTAGTTAGTCTTTGGCAAATACAAATTCTTTTATTCTAATCTTAAATATGAATGTGAACTCTCAGACCACACATTGACTACAACACAATAAGCATTTCTCTTTTTCTATGTATATATCTATATACATGTAGGCAAATAAATATATGTAGACCGTAGCAGGGCCCACAGAGGGCAAAGAGGCTCACAGAGTTCAAAGAAGCTCAGAGGCCTGAGCTGATACAGAGGCAAAGAGGGTCACTAGAGGTCATTAAGAAGCCCAGCATGAAAGCTGCTGGAAATATGCAGGGCCAAACTGCCAAGAATTGGGGTTGAGCACAGCTGCAGAAGCAAAGGGCCATGAGCTTTCAGAGACAAGGTGCAAAATGGGGTCGGATGGCAGAATGGCAGAATGAAAGAATGAAAGAATAGTAATTTGCATGGGTCATAGTAAGCATTGAGAAGTCTGTTTACCTTGAAAGCCTAGGGACAGGCATTTTCTGTCAGTCTCTTTACATACCCACACCAGGTGGTCAGTTGGTAGGACAGTCACCATTACGGTCTTCTTAGGTGTCTTAGATTTTTTGCTGTCCAGGTGAGAGTGTTGCACCCTCTGTGAGTATGGTGCATTTGATAAGTTCTTGGGATTTTTTTTTTTGAGGGGGAGTATATAGTTTTAATTTCTCATCTTCCCAATCTATTTTGATGAGTTTAATGAATAAAGATATATCTTTTTATTTTTGGAAACCAGTTCTTTGCCAGTCTGTTTCTTGTGGGTGGTGCTGGACAGGTGGTAGTATTTAAGTGCACAGTCATGCACAATGGAGCTAAATGGAGCTTTGTAAAGTGGAGCCGCCCAGGGTGAGGTACAGCCTCTGTGAGCTATTGTTTACATATGAAATACTTTAGCACAGAGGAACAGCCTGATTTCTACACCCATCCAGAAACTTCACTCTAATATAACACAGTCAGGTTGCTGAAAACTATCCACCCCCCCACAACAAAACAAAATAAAACAACCCCCAAAGCCCTTCCATATGTAGTTTGATATGAATTCTTTCCACACACTTATGTTTTGGGTGCTAGGTGATGACACTATTTTGGGAGGTTGCAGAAACACAACAGAGGTTTAGTTTCTCAGTTCTTTGTGTGGGAGTCCAAGATCAAGGTGTCAACAGGGTCTGTGTGTGCAAAGCCTCTCTTTTTAGCTTATACTCAGCACCCTTCTTCCTGTGTCCTAAACATGGAGGTTTTGTCCTCTGGTTTCTTCTTAGGAGAAGACTACTTTTAGTTCAGAATGGTGGTGTTCAATCTTAGTTCTTGGGGTATGGAGGCAGGGGCATTAAAAATTCAAGGTCAGTTGTCTGTATAGTGAGGCCCTATCTAAAAAATAAAAAGGAAGACTGAGAAAACCACTGTAGCTCTTCTTTTACTACTTTGTGGGTTTTTCTTTCTTCCTCCCTTCTCCACCCTTTTTCTTCCATAATTTTAACCTGATGACTCTAGAAAAGAGAGAAGAAAGGAAAGATATCCCAAACTAAAGCTAGGGGTCAGAAAGGAGGTGGCATTTTCATTAGACTAGAATCCCTTGGGAAAAGTTTGCTGTTTGCTGTCAGGACATCTAATTTCTTCTTCTTGTTGTCGTCTCTTCTTGGCACATAACTACTTTACAAACTTTGACCACCAACAGCCAACCAACAACAATCTACCAACAACCTCTTATGGGGCTCTAGTATTTATCTATCCTCTAAAAAGTCCCTAGAATTCCAAACATCACACTATCACAGAAACTATCTGCAATGGGTAAAACCACGCCCCTGCTAGAGCATGAGGCAAATCATAGTCAGCTGCTATTTGACAATCTGAAGCACCTCCATGTCCCACACCTGGAATTAAAATGAAAACATTCACGTAACATTTCATTGCTTTTTAAAGAAACAAAAATCCCAAATTTGTCACTATAACACACCCTACCATGTGACCTTAGATAACTTTTGCTACCTTTTTACATGTTCTCTAAGTACCGACAGACTGGAGGTTAGAACTCCAGCATAGGAAATGGAAAGAAGGAACATATTTCAGTCCACAGAACAGTTAGAACAAATACCCGAGTCTTTACCTTGCAGTGCTTTTCCTGCCCTGGCTTGCTTAGTGCTGGAATTGTAGGCATAAACCTCTACACCCTGTTTTGCCTTTCAGATTTTTACAAATGTTTCCTTTCAATTCTAAGTTCCCACAAAGGTTTGATCCAGGGACCCACATGGCAAAAGTCAATGCCAATTCCCATAAGTTGTCCTCTGACCTTTGCACATGCAACATGTGTGTACCCACCCCTTATACACATATGGTAATATTTGCATATACATATACACATAACAAATAAATGTGAAAAACATTGTAATAACAAATAAAAACAGTAGTCAAACTCCTATCAGAAGACTTACCAAATGAGAAATTGCAGATGAGGGAAAAACCGTGAAAAGAAGATTCAACCATCTGTTAGCATGATAGATTGGAGTCATGGACTACAGATATAGTGCCTTTACTGATTTGCCAGAACCTAAAGGCAGCACTCTCTAGAGTGCCTCTGTGATGCAGAAGGACCATGTCAGTAGGAAACTGTTCCTGGGACTGGAGACATGTCTTAGTAGTTAAAAGCATAAGTGCTCTTAGTATTTACTAATTCCTTAGTACTTAGTATTAGCAAATCTTCTTATAGAGGACCTGGGTTTGGTTCTTGGCACTTACATGGTGGCTCACAATTGTCTGGAACTCCAGTTCCAGGGGATCTGATGCCTCTTTTGACCTATGGGATCCTTTATGCACTTGATGCACAAACATACACTTAGGAGAATACCCATGCCATAAATTAAACAAATAAACCTTTTCTTTCTTTTTATAAAGGAAATGTTCTGTTTAAGAGGAAAATAATATGTGGGTTATTTTCCCCACACAGTGCAGTGTGCATGCCTTTAATCCATGCACTTAGGAGATGGAGGCAGGCAGATCTCTGTGAGTTTGAGGGTAGCCTGGTTTACATAGTGAGCCCCTATCTCAACAAACAAACAGACAGACAAAAAACAAAAAAGAGGAGAAAATATATAAATTTAGGACAAGCAAGTGTGATTTCTTGGGATGACAAAGTCTTATTTGCCCTGGAGATTCCTTGCCCTGCCTCCAGTTCATTTCTACCTAGGAAGTAGGACCATGGCCCACAGATCTAGACACCCTAAAATCCCACCTTTTTCTCTCTTTTCCTGGCGTCTTCCCAGAAAAGTCTTCTAATCCTCTAGGTTCTGGAAATTTATTTAATGCTTCCCCCTCATTGTATTCTGCATTCCAGAGACTCTTTTCCTAGCATCTAGAGGATTAAGCTTTGGCAAGCCAAAAAGGCAGCAAACAAGACTGTTTGGACATTTGGCCCAGTCTGTTTTTCAACCCCTGCTCAAAGGGAACCACTTATAGTTAACTCTGGACTTGAGTAAAAAGTGGCCAGACAATTCTTGGAAAAGAAGGACTGTGGGGAGCAGAGACCATCCTGAGTGAATGTGTGCTGTTGCCATGGGCCTTATGGGTTCAGATGCTGCAAAGCCTTCTTTGGAGGACCAAGCGAAAGTGTTAACAATGTATTGCAGAAAATGTCCACCATAGCTTTCTTCCCAAGATTTACAGCATGAAGACTGTTCTCCTATAGAGACTGCCTCTTTGTTCAATTCTTTAGAATAGATACTCTGAACTTTCAGGATGCTGTGGTTTCTCCATCAGGGATCCCAGTATACCTGACCCAAGCCTTTCTTTCCATTTTTTCCCCATCTGTCCAGTCATCAGTTTGTCATTTCTTCATTCCCTTCACTGCTCCCAGTCAGGTCACCCTAGCAGCCCAGCAGGAATGCAGTAAAGGAACATATACATTATCTTCCAGAAATTGCATGACAATACATTGTGGTAGACACTTAATTATTCTTTTTGGAGAAGTGGGAAGTGATACTTGGAAGATTTGAGCTTCCCAGAATCAAACAACTAATGAGAAGGTAGTACAGTTTGGACTGAGGCTCAGTTTTAGCTCGATATGGTGGGTAAAGCTTATAATTGTAGCATTTGGGGGACAAAAACAGGAAGATTGTTGAGAATTTGAGGCTGGCCTGGGCTACATAGCAAGTTCTAGGCCAGCACTGGCTACATTGGGAGACTCTGGGACAAAAGAGTTAGAAAGAAGAAAAGATTGTTTTGCCTGCTTCTGTGCTTATAGTTCCCTCCATGTGCCCTCTTCAGAAGATCAGATCATTCTAATTGATGTGATAACTGTTTGAAGAAATGAGATCTGAATCCATTTCTTTTTTAATGAGCAATGTTTGCTTCTACAGTCCTACTTTATGGGGTCTTATATTTTCCAGCAGCAAACCTGTCACATGGCAATCAAAGGAAATCATGGGATAAAAATCAATGCTACCATGGGTCCAATGGGTTGGACTCATTGGAATATGAAGTAACATATTAAATGTAACAAAGGTTACATTTAAGGTGCATCCTGTACATCTCAGCTGTTTGAGTCCAGGTTCTTTCCCCTTTTTGGTTATTTGAGACAAAGTCTTATGAAGCCCAGGCTATCCTCAAACTTGCTATGTAGCTGACAATGACCCTGAACCCCCTAATTCTCTCATCTCCACTTTCAGTTAATGAGATTATAGATGTGCACCACAGTAACTGGTTTAATTTTATTTTCACAATAAATCGCAAAACGAGACATTAACTATAATACTCTGCAGGAGCAAACAGCCCCACAGGAAGAAAACATTAAACAAAAATGGAAGAATCCATGTCAGCAATGTTTTTTACTTAATTTGTATGTTCACAATTGCCTTTTACAATGAACGCTTCCTTTCCTTCCTGTGTTAGTGCTCGTCTCCATGTGCAAACTGTTGGTTCTGGGTTCCAGACTCAAGACTGGAAACATTGGGCTTCATTAGCGGCAACACCTTTCAGCCACATGCTGGTCAATAAATATTATAATATGAAACAAATGCAGAAAACAGGTCATTAGTCTGCTAGCCATTCTTCAGAAGGTTGTGCTAGTTGTACAAGGAGGAAAATTTCATGGCTTTGTTGATTTGTTGAGTTTCCAAGGCTACCACCAACTCTGTTAGAAGCAACAAATAACTTGGATGGTGGTTTCCCAGTAGAATTGGAAGTGACTTCACAGACTAGAACTACATGAAACAGAAAGTTAGCAGATGCTTAGGCAAACCCAGAGGCCACTCTTTCCCACCATCTTGATTTTACAAATGCTTTATAGGATGAAGTCATCTCAAACAATCAGCTGTGGAAACTAAGCCTTTTCATAGTTTCCTCTTTTGGACCTGGGGAAAGCCAGTAAATAAAAGTGATTTTGGTATAGGAGCTTAATAATTAAAGTAAGACCTTCAAAGACTGATACATCGTTGAGAATATATAACAGAAATGCTGATTATCCCCACTATTTATTTATTTAACAGAGTAATTTCTTACTTCCAGGGTTTCCAGGGTCTTAATATGTAGCCCAGGCTAGCCTAAAATTCCGGATATTTCTGCTGAGTTCTCCTAAATGCTGAGATTACAAATGAGTAGCACCATTGTGTTTAAATCTGGGCAGGGTGAGTGGCATCTCACAGTGATTACTATAAACTTAATGACATAGATTCTTCCACTGAGGCCTCCATAGCAAATTGGAAATTACTGATTCTTCCCAATCAGCAACTAGTAGAATATATATATATATATATATATATATATATATATATATATATACACACACAAATATACACACACACATATATGTGTATGTGTATATAATTTACATATTATTTCATACATGTATATTGTAAAATATGTTCAGATATGTGATTTCCCCATCAATCTCCTCTTTGTTCCTAAACTCCTCCTCCTCCTCCTAATTGCAGATCATATATATATATATATATATATATATATATATATATATATATACCAATAAGTCCAGTTAGTACTGCTCATTTGCACATGAATATGGGATTATTCACTGACACATTGGAAACCCACCAATAGCCACACTTAAAGAATGATTTTTCCTCTTCCAGCAACTACCAAACTGACAATGGCTTCTCTTTAAGGGGTGGACTTAGAGATCATTTCCCCCACGTATGTGGGAATTTTTTCTGGCTTGATCTTGTATTGATCTTGTGTGGGTGGGTAACGTAGCTGGTGTGAATTCATGAGTACAATACCCATGTTGTATCTAGAACACAGCTTTTCACAACAGTCCTCCTCATCCTTCAGGTTCCACATTCTTTTTACCTTTTTACCACGTTTTCCATGATTAGCCACTATATTTTGTTATGATTTATACTGACACTTTTTTTGAGACAGGGTTTTTGAGACACTATGTATGACAAGGAACTCTCTATGCAGACTGGACTGACTTTGAACTCACAGAAATCTGGCTGCCTTGGCCTCCTGAATTCTGGAATTAAGGGCATATACCACTACATTCAGTTCATTTCAGTAACTATTTCTATAGCCTTTCAGCTAATGTTGGCCTTTTCCTCTGAAGTAACACAGTTCACCCTTTACTAAGCAATCTGTGGGGTATCTCAATAGCTCTGTCGCTCCACCATATCTAACTTCTTAGTAACACAGATGTGATATCAAAATGGCGATGGCCTCTTTTGAGGAATTTGGCTCACTTATTTAGTCAATACAAACACAAGGGAGTTCACCAAAAAGAGCTGGCCATTGCCTCACACATAGCAAGCACTAGGTTCTGCTACTCGGGTTGAATCCTGACATTGTACAGAAACATCCATCCACTCAACACCCACAATATTAAATGGAGTCCAGTGTCTTTCAGGCCTCTGAGGTTTTAGAGGCAATGAGTTTGTCATTAAAATTTTTTACAGAAGCCCATTTATGCTGCTATTACCTACAAACTGAGTGTATTGAATGGATTGGCTACAACACAAAACTCTAGAATCTTTAAGTATGTAGTAATGAATAACAGTTACTTTGGTTAGTATACCACAGAGATTTCCTCACTGTGAATGCTTTAGCAACCTTCTTTCATGTCTCCTGATGTCTCTTAACTACCCAGACAATCATGAATTTCCAGTGCCTTCTTGTCCTAAAACTGGTCTTCCTGTTCCCAAGATATATACCATTAGAAGGGAAAGGACTGGCCACCTACTGGGTCCCTTTGAAGACAGAGTATCTCACCGGTCTATTAATGTCTTGATTCTCATATATGGTGTTTCAGCAGAAGAACAGTGTTCTCTGTCTTCAGTTTCTTTCCAGATAGCATGGTGGTAGAGTAGGATGCATTTTGCTAAGACCGCATTATCTATGTGGGAAACTCCTTTGAGTCAACTGAATGAAAAACAAGGAGCTTTCTTATTATTGGTGTCTCCACCAATGAATGCATATGGTGGAATTTGAGGGAGGTTGGCTGTTTTTCATCTCTTAGCCATATCTTAACTGATCAAGCATGGCATCTTAGCACAACTGGCTGAACGTCATGCAGTTGGGCAATGAATATTATGGGCAACAATTAGTCTTATTTGTATATAAATACATTCATGAGCCATTGTCAATGGTCTGTCTTGGTCAATTGGGATACATAGTTCCTTTTTAAAGGCTGCTTTTTTTTTCTGGTTATGCAATTCTGGGAGACTGCTACCTCATAGATCATCAGAATAGAAATGAGATTAATGTAATGTCATCAAAGCATTCATTATTACTTTTAGAGTTCCAGTGTTGGTGAGAAAAATGCCAAAATGCTTGGGTCTTAAAAGACATTTAGTACAACCTTTATTTCTCTTACAGGGTTTAGGCTATTTAGGCTTTAGGCTTTATTTCTTTTACAGGTGTCATAGAGTATCATAATGGCTTATTGATAGAAGTTCATTCAACTGAATGAAGCATGGACTGTTCAACCATCAGAAAAACAGTACAGGCAAAGGAAGTGGTAATAAGGAATCAGACTGATTATTTATTTATTTATTTATTTATTTATTATTATTTTTTTAATTAGAGAAATTCTTCATTTACATTTCAAGTGTTATCCCAAAAGTCTGCCCTGCTCCCCTCCCCTCCCCCTCCCACTATTTGGCCCTGGCATTCCCTTGTACTGGGGCATATAAACATTGCTAGACCAAGGGCCTTTCTTTAACTAATTATATTTCTTCCTTTTTACTCCCTCCAAACTTCCCATATATCTCTTCCTTTTCCCCTTCAAATGGGTGACCTATTTTCACTAATTGTTATTGTATTTGTATGTCTATTGTATATATTTTCACATGTATATAAATTTCTGAATATAACCTGTTGAAAGACTCCTTTTTTTTTTTTTTTTTTTTTTTTGGTATGGTGTTTATAACTCCCAACTCCAGCACTTCTTTGCCCCTTACTACTGCACTTTTGGGCATGTGAACATGAGCATCTGAGGAATCCTGTATTGACCCTGGTAGGATGATCAAGCCATAGACATTTTGACAGGTGTGTAGGAACTCTCTCCAGATCCCTGGTATTTAGCCACCACTAAATCTCTATTCAGTTTCTCTTTCTTGATTTCTCAAGCCACTTTCAGATTTCTTTGGAAGCCTGCCATGCTCTCCCTGGAAAGACTCATTTTATGAAGTGATAAATATTCTGCATGCTCTTGGCAAGTGGCATTACTGGCATTATGCAAAACAGATTTTAAATAGGGGCCTGCTATGTTTCCGTGAGCTTGGTAATGGTCACAATATAAGAGAATTTCTTTTTCTTGATTAACTGGATTATTTCTTATTAATGATTGATTTTGCCTCCAAATGGTTTACACAATATGGAGTAATTAAGAACAGTGTGTAACCTGTGTAACCAACTAGGTAACAGTGTGTAACTGATTATGTTCTGGGTCTTTATCATCATCATTTGCATTTAGGCTTTAAATAAAGGGGAAAAGAACATGAAAAAGTTAATCCTACTTTTTAAGTCCAGATGATGTAATTGACTGGTCCTCTCATTCCATTGGTAATAACGATTCACATGGCCACAGCTGGCTAATAAAGGAAGCTTAGAAATGGAATTCTCAAGGGTGTTAATAACAAGTCTATACACTATTGAAGAAGAACATAAATTTTAGTATAAGGCTCAACATGTTTTTAAAAAGTTTTATTTTATGCTTAATTTATTTTTTACACTCCATATTCCATTTCCTGCATCCCATCCACCCTCCAACTGCTCCACATTCCACACCTCCTGTCCACCCCAACCTGTCTCCACGGGGATGCCTGTACCCCGCCCCCCCACACACACACACTTGACCTCTAAACTCCCTCTAGTCTCTTGAGGGTTAGGTGCATGATATTTGAATGAACACAGACCTGGAAGTTCTCTATGGTAAGTGTGTTGGGGGCCTCATATCAGCTGGTGTATGCTGTCTGTTTGGTGGTCCAGTGTTTGAGAGATTTCAGGAGTCCAGATTAATTGAGACTGCTGGTCTTTCTACAGGGTCTCCCTTCTCCTCAGCTTCTTTCGGCCTTCCCTAGTTCAACAACAGGTGTCAGCTGCTTCTGTCCATTGGTTGGGTGCAAATATCTGCATCTGACTCTTTCAGTTGCTTGTTGGGTCTTCCAGAGGGCACTCATGCTAGGTCCCTTTTTGTGAGGGCTCCATAGCCTCAGGAATAGTGTCAGGCCTTGGCACCTCCCCTTGAGCTGGATCCCATTTTGGGCCTGTTGCTGGACCTTCTTTTCCCCAGGCTCCTCTCCATTTCCATCCTTGTAGTTCTTTCCGACAGGAACAATTATGGGTCAGAGTTGTGACTGTGGGATGACAACCCCATCCCTCACTTGATGTCCTATCTTCCTGATGGAGGTGGGCTCTACAATTTCTCTCTCCCTACTGTTGGGCCTTTATCTAAGGTCCCTCCCTTTGATCCCTGGGAGTCTCTCACTTCCCAGGTCTCTGGTGCATTCTGGGGGGTCTCCCCAACCTCCTATTTCCTGAGTTTGCCTGTTTCCATTCTTTCTGCTGGCCCTCAGGGCTTCAGTCCTTTTCCCTCACACAATACCAGATCAGGTTCCCCCTCCCTGCCTACCCCATCCACTTTCCCCCCTAAGTCCCTCTATCTCTCCACACTTGTGATTGCTTTCTTCTGAAAGAACTCCAATGGCTCATGTTCTGAGATCAATAATTGGTAAATGGAACCTCATGAAACTGGAAAGATTCTGTAAGGCAAAGGACATAGTTGATAAAACAAATCGGCAACCTACAGAATGGAAAAAATCTTCACTAACAACACAGAAGGTAGAGGCATAATATGCAAAATATATAAAGAACTCAAGAAGCTAATCACCAAAATAAATAAATAAATAAATAAATAAATAAATAAATAAATAAACAAACAAACAAACCAGACAACCCAATCAAAAAATGTGGTATACCATCCAGGGATCCATCACATAATCAGCCACCAAACCCAGACACTATTGCATATGACAGCAAGATATAGCTGATATAGCTGTCTCGTGTGAGGCTATGCCAGTGCCTGGAAAATACAGAAGTGGAAGCTCACAGTCAGCTATTGGATGGAACACAGGGCCCCCAATGGAGAAGCTAGAGAAATTACTCAAGGAGCTGAAGGGGTCTGCAACCCTATAGGTGGAACAACAATATGAACTAACCAGTACCCCCAGAGCTCTTGTCTCTAGTTGCATATGTAGCAGAAGATGGCCTAGTCGGCCATCATTGGGAAGAGAGGCTCCTAGGTCTTGCAAACTTTATATGCCCCAGTACAGGGGAATGCCAGGGCCAAGAAGTGGGCGTGGGTGGGTAGGGGAGTAGAAATGGGGCAGGGTTTAGGGAACTTTCAGGATAGCATTTGGAATGTAAATAAAGAAAATATCTAATAAAAAATGGGGTATAGAACTAAACTGAGATTTTATAGCTGAGGAACCTCGAATGGCTGAGAATAATCTAAAAAAATGTTCAAAGTCCTTAGTGATCAGAGAAACTCGTCTCAAAAACCAACCAACCAACCAACCAACCAAACAAACAAACACACAAACAATACTTATTCCTAAAAGTAGAAAGGGTGCCATCTTATACATTTATTAATGATGATTGGGACTATAGGATTACATAGGTTCTTCAATTGATATCAGGAAAACTAGGCCTGAGACTACTTAGTGTACACAGCAGATTAGGGAAAGGCAATAATCACCCTGCCCTCGACTCAATAAAGAGGACATCACTAATTCTGAGATGGTATTGGCTCCACTGACCTGTCTTCTGACCATCCCATGTGTGTGTCAAGGAACTGATGGGCAGAGAACTCCTGGCTGCCTCAAGCTTTCAGATGCAGTGTACTTAAATTTTCATCTGCTTGTCCTTCCTTTGCCTGTTTACACCTGTCATCCACTTATTTGCCTGTGTGTACATTCATGTGGCCTCAGTCTTTCCCTTGGTTTTTCCACTGTACCTGGCTTTTGCATCTCACTTCTGACCCTGCAGTTTTATTCTCCAGTAGCAGCAGCAACAGCCACTGCAGTAGTGCCTTCATCAGCCTGCTAGCGTGAGTCCTTATCTCAATTTTACAGGGGCCTTTCTTTGCATCTCTGCCGACTTCTCTAGCTCTCAAGCTATTTGAAACCTCTTGAACTCTGCTGTGGCATTTTAAAATTCTTTGTAGCTATTCTGAAACTCCCTCCTCTTTTTTTCTCTCAATTTTCCTCTATCTCTCTCATAAACGTGTGTGTGTCTGTGTGTATGTGTGTGTGTGTGTGTGTGTGTGTGTGTGTGTGTGTGTGTGTGTGAGAGAGAGCTGGGAGTCAATATAAATAATTTAGAACAAGGCTATAAAGGAAAGTGAGACTATGTGGCAAATTGTTGTCAATGGAACTGTTTTATCTTATGAATTTATTGTTGTTCAATAAACACTGACATTGTGAAAACACATAAATATGTTCATTTGTAGTTTTGCTAACAAAACAATCATGGCAGTCTGTTGAATAACCATTTTTAGAGTAGAGTTGTTAGTAACAGGTAATTGAAATACTTAAATGGGAGTGAAGTAACCTAGATTCCAAAAGACATATACTGTTAGTTCTCTCTCATATGTGGTTCCTAGTTCTTAATCTTTTGTTTTGTATGTTTAACCTGGAGTCCACATGGAAGCCAGGAACCTAGGAATGGACTATTGGAGGATGGAGGACATGCATTAAGGGAAATGAGTAGTAGAGATTAAGTAAAATGAAAGCAAAGGGGGAACAATTGGTGGGCAAATAGGTTAACGCAATATTGGAGTGATGGGCAGCAAGAATTAAGGGTATGGGAAGGGTTAACTAGAAAAATGATCTATGAAAAAGCTGTATAGAAACATGATCTTGCAACTCATGTAAAAATATACTTAGAGGGGATAGTAAGAACATGTGTGATAGAAAAGAACAGGGGAGGACTATTGGACACCAAAGATTTAAGCAGGGATGGGAACAGGAGGATATGGAGAACGTAGGAGTAGGGAGCAGGTTAATCAACAATATGAAAGTATAAAAAAAGCCTCTGAAAATCCACTAGTTTCTACGTTGCTATGGCTAATCATGGTTGTCAATTTGACCCACAACTGAGGAGTTGCCTTCATCTGATTGGCCTGTGGGCATGCTTGTGGGTCATTTTTTTGATTGCTAATTGATGAAGGAGGATTCAGCCCATTGTGGGAAGTACCATCCTTAGTGCTGGGATACATAAGGAAGTTAGCTGACTGCTCCTGACTTCCTTCGGATGAAGATGTAGAACTCTCAGCTCCTCCAGCACCATACCTGCCTAGTCACTGTTGTGATTCCTGTCATGATGATAATGGTCTGAACCTCTGAACCTGTAAGACAGCCTCAATTAAATGTTGTCCTTTATACCAATTGCCTTGGTGCCTTCCAGTTTCCATCTCTGCCTGTAGCAAATCCTCTGCAACAGGGCTCCATACCCAAATAGTGCTGGGAGGGAGCAAGCCTCCCAGGAGTGTGAACAGGACTGTGAGTGCCAGTAGGACCACCACTGCTGCTCAGAGAAACCTGCCCCAAAACACTCAGGACACAGGAACCAAGGGGCTGCCTGGGACAGGAGTCTTCCAGTCTTCATCTGCATCCAGAGCTGATCCTATGCCACAAAGCTACATACACAAATACCGCCAGGAGAGAGCTGATTTCCCAGGAGTGCCTACATACCTGTGAGCACAGGTAAGACCATCATTTCTCTTCAAATTCCTGGCCCAAGATGGCCCCACGCAGAGCCACAAAGACACAGGAACCAAGCAAGGATCAGCTAGGAACAGGATCCTTCTGACCTCTGTCTGAACCTGAGAGATGACCCTGTACCACAGCTCTCCATACCCAAATCCCTCCCGGAGAGAACTGGTCTCCCAGGAGTACTGACACACAGCTTGCAGGAGGGACAAGCCAAAGTCAGAGACAGAAAGACCAGCTAACACCAGAGATAACCATATAGTGAAAGACAAGTACAAGAACATAAGCAGCAAAAAACAAGACTACTTGACATCAACAGAGCCCAGTTCTCCAACTACAGTGAACCCTGGTTACCTCAACAAACCAGAAAAGCAAGACTATGATTTAAAATCACATCTCATGATGATGATAGAGGAATTTAAGAAGGACATAAATAACTCTCTTAAAGAAATACAAGAGAACATAGGTAAACAAGTAGAAAACCTTAAAAAGGAAACACAAAAATCCCTTAAAGAATTACAGGAAAACACAACCAAACAGGTGAAGGAACTGAAAAAAAAATCCAAGATCTAAAAATGGAAATAAACAAAAAAGAAACCACAAAGGGAGACAACCCTGGGGATAGAAAACCTAGAGAAGAGACCAGGAGTCATTTGGAGTTCTGTAGGTAATGCAAGCATCACCAACAGAATAGAAGAGATAGAAGAGAGACCCTCAGGTGCTGAAGATGCCATAGAAAACATTGACACAACAAAGAAAATGCAAAATGAAAAAAGCTCCTAAGCCAAAACACAATCCAGGACACAATGAGAAGAACAAAGGTAAGGATAATAGGTATAGAAGAGAGTGAAGATTCCCAACTTAAAGGGCCAGTAAATATCTTCAACAAAATTATAGAAGAAAACTTCCCTAACTTAAAGAAAGATGCCTATGAACATACAAGAAGCCTACAGAATTCCAAATAGATTGGACCATAAAAGAAATCTCCCCCGCCCATTATGTAATAATCAAAACACCAAATGCATTAAACAAAGATAGAATATTAAAAGCAGTAAGGGAAAAAGGTCAAGTAACCTATAAAGGCAGACCTATCAAAATTACACCAGACTTATCACCAGAGACTATGAAAGCTAGATGATCCTGGGCAGATGTCATACAGACCCTAAGAGAACACAAATGCCACCCATCAAAACTCTCAATTAACATACATGGAGAAACCAAGATATACCATGACAAAACCAAATTTACACAATTCTTTCCATAAATCCAGCCCTACAAAGGGTAATAGATGGAAAACACCAACACAAGTAGGGAAACTACATCCTAGAAAAAGCAAGAATTAATCTTCTTTCAACAAACCCAAATCAAAATGATCCTGAGATTCCACCTCACACCAATTAGAATGGCTAAGATCAAAACCTCAGTATGACAGCAGATGCTGGTGAAAATGTGGAGAAAGAGGAACACTCCTCCATTGCTGGTGGGATTGTAAGCTGATAAAGCCACTCTGGAAATCAGTCTGGCGGTTCCTCAGAAGATTGGACATAGTATTACCTGAAGACCCAGAAATACCACTCCTGGGCATATACTCAAAAATGCTCCAACATATAACAAGGACACATACTCCACTATGTTCATAGCTGCCTTATTTATAACAGCCAGAAGCTAGAAAGAACCCAGATGTCCTTCAACAGAGGATTGGATACAGAAAATGTGGTACATTCACACAATGGAGTACTATTCAGCTATTAAAAGCAATCAATTTGTGAAATTCTTGGGCAAATGGATGAAAATATCATCCTGAGTGAGGTAACCCAACCACAAAAGAATACACATCCAAAATATATAAATAATTCAAGAAGCTAATCACCAAAAAACCAAACAACCCAACCAAAAAGGGAATCTCGAATGGTTGAGAAGCATCTAAAGAAATGTTCAAATTCCTTAGTGATCAGAGAAATGCACATGAAAACAACCATGAGATTCTACCTTAGACCAATTAAAATGGATATGATCAAAACCTCAGGTGCCAACACATGTTGGAGAGGATGTGGAGAAAGAGGAACACTCCTCCATTGCTTGTGGGATTGCAAACTGGTACAACCACTCTGGAAATCAATCTGGAGTTTCCTGAGAAAATTGGAAAAAGATCTACCTGAATGCCCAGTTATACCACTCTTGGGAATATACATTTTTCTTTTGAAGACAGAGGCTTGCTCCCATGAGACGTGAGTTATCAAATGAAACTGTTGAAAGGCTGCAGACATGTTGTCAAAATACTTTCTAAATATTTATGTTTATATCCCAAATTTCATGCTATTTTTTTAATAGCAGTGGGAAGAGGGTAATGTATAGACTCAAAACTATTCAAAGTGCTAATAAATCCCTGTGAGGTCTCAGCTATAGATGTGACACCTCCATTAACCTACCTCCTCTCAAGACCCAGAGAACATCATTGAAAAGTGTGAAGAAAGAACCTGAGGATGGGGAGTATGCTGGGAAATACTGTCTTCTGGATGTGACCTGGCTGTTGCACTCACAACATAAGACCTGAACAAAAGCAAGCTAGTTTCAACTTCCAGCATGGATGAGGGTGGAGACATTGAGTTTCTACCTCCAGCTGAGGACTATTGGCAGATGATGGCTGCTGCGGGAGTGGCAGTCATAACTCTTGGGATAGGTGGCTACTAGTGGGTTGTCTATATATTAGTAGGTGACCCCACACTCCTGTACATCAAGGAAGCACTAATTTATCCCAGTGAGTTAAAAATAAACAAATAAGGGGACATGAAATGGGAAGGGAGATGGTTTAGAGGGTCTTGGGTGGAGCTGGGTGGGGAGTGGATGCAATCAAGATATATACAAATTTCAAAGAATAAATAAAAATTACTAAAGTTACTAAAATCAACCCTCCAAATATTTCAATACCTTAGTATTTACTTTTCATTGAATCCTGCTTCTTTTTCTTTCTTCTGTATTCAGGAATACTAGAAAAATTATCAGGGGATGGCGTTGAAGTGATGCCGATCCATTTGGCCTGGCCGTGGGAACAGAGCTGTGTGCCAGAGGAATAACACCAATCCATTGTCTCCCTTTCTGTCATAGTCCCCAAAGCAAACTCCAAAGCTTTGCATGGCATCTCAAACTTCTCAGCTACTAAAATTTCAAACCATTTTAAAATTAATTTGGGGACAAATATGCTTCCTGCTGTGAAGGGAACCTAGAGAAATTACTTTTATTTCTATCTTCCATAGGAAGTCACACAGTTTTCTACTCCCCCTTCCCTCTCACATCTCAATTTTATTTCTCAAGAGTTTAGAATAAGTACTGTGATGGTCAAAGTGCCCTAGTGACGTCACTTAGGCTATCTGTATGTTAGGGTTTTTTTTTGGGGGGGGGGCTCTTGTTCAAATAATCACTTCTGTGTTCATGCTTATCTACTGCATTTTAACAGTGTTTCATGAATCAAAATATCAATAACAAGCTAGTAAAATAGTATTGAGCTGGGGTTGAATGAGGGGAATCACTGAGTCACAGAATTTTCATGCTCTGCTTTGGCATATAGATTTAACATCACATGTGATTTAAATCCACACAGGAGCTAAGCTTACCATGCACTGTTCTCCCTTTTTATTCTTAAGCCTCCTCAGACACATCTTGCCAGATCTATCTCTTTTTCAGTTTAATACCCTTTAAATGATTGAAAATCAGATTTTCCTACTGACTGGGCCTTTTGTCCAGAATGATAAATGATGATTTCTGCCTCCTCCCCTTTCTGTCTGGGTCTGAACATTGTTCAAAATAAGCTGGCTCTTTGAGATGAGTTTTGCTGCTGTCAGGGGATTTATGTAGGATGTGAGCTGAGCTATGGAGACTGATGTGATTGGATAAAGGCTCCTACAGAGCTGCATGCATAGCACAAGCCACGGTGGGGCTTTTTTTGGTTCTTCCCCAAATAGCTACAGTTCTTGTTTGGGGGAATTTAAGATGTTCATGTATTTCCAAAAGAAGGAATGGGCAGAAAAGGTGGCAATTTATGATTTGGCAAATTAACCTTATGTTGTCACATTGGATGTGTGATTTGGACAAATCATCCAACCCTTTTGAGCCTCAATTTATTTATCTGTAAAATGAAGAGGTTGGTGCTGTAAGAATTTTATGGTTTTTTTACATGTTTGAATTTATATGTTCTATAATTGGAGCTTTGTATTACTTGACTCAAATGGTCTGTGTGTCTTTACATATATGTATGTGTGAATGTGTATAGGTACACATGCATAGGTGTGTATTCATGTGGAGGCTTGAAGTCAGCCTGTGGTGGTAGATTTCAGAAAGATCTACCTTGTTTTCTGGGACAATGTATCTCACTGAGGCCCAGGGCTTATTGATTATGTTAAGCTGACTAGCCAGTAGACCCCAGGAATCTTCTTGTCTCCATCTTAGCAGTGTTGGTATTTACAAGTTTGTGTGCCACAATGTTTGGCATTTTATATCAGTCTGGGTATTGAACTTAGGTCCTCATGTTTGTGTAGAAAGCATTTTATAGACTGAACCCCAGCCCCTGTGCCAAATTTTAATTTGACTACCACCATGGTTGTGTTGGGAGATGAGGATCTTTATAAGTTGATTAGATGGTTAAGAGGGATTAATGCAGCCACTAGGAGACTGAATTCCATAGTAGATGAAAGACAGTTGTTACAATGTAAGGCTGCTTTTTGGGCATTGTTTCTTCTACAGGTATCTATCTACCTTTCCTTCCATCTTTTTTTAATTAGGTATTTTCTTAATTTACATTTCAAATGCTATCCAGAAAGTTCCCTATACACTCCCCCCACCCTGCTCCCCTACCCACCCACTCTCACTTCTTGGCCCTGGCATTCCCCTGTATTGGGGCATATAAAGTTTGCAAGGCCAAGGGGCCTCTCTTCCCGATGATGGCTGACTAGACCATCTTCTGCTACATATGCAGCTAGAGACACGAGCTCTGGGGATTCTGGTTAGTTTATACTGTTGTTGCTCTTATAGGGTTGCAGACTCCTTCAGCTCCTGGAGTGCTTTCTCTAGCTTCTTCATTGGGGGCCCTGTGTTCCATCCTATAGATGACTGTGAGCATCCACTTCTGTGTTTGCCAGGCACTGGCATAGCTTCACACGAGACAGCTATATCAGGGTCCCTTCAGCAAACTCTTGCTGTCATATACAATAATGTCTGGGTCACCAAATCCTTCCATCTTTTTCTTGTGTAATGAGAAGTAGCATATATGAAGCACAACAAGAGGATCAGCACTGTATTATTGTAGTTCTCAGCCTCTAGAACTGTGCTCCAAAAATGCCTCTTTCTCTTTTAATTATCTGGATTTACATATTATAGCACATCCAGAGGAAACACACTAAGACCCCATGGTAATGACAGAGTTATAGGCTTTTATGTTTCTGTCTTAAAGCTCTGCTCTCTTGGTTGGGTAGGTGGATGGGTGGTCAGTGAAGAGTGGATGAATCACTGTGAGGTGGCATTATCTCCCACCTAAGTTTATGACTCTCCTACCAGGTCTATTCCTTTGAACTATTAAGCGTCATTTTTCTTACTTTCCCATAAAGTTATAATCCTGCTAGTTGGGTCCTTTCCTCTGATGATCTGTTTTACTCTGGCCTTCTTTTACCTGATGATTGACTCCCCTTTTATTCTCTAGAAACATTACTGAGCATGACAGGTGGTATTTTCCAAAGATGCACATAGCTCAGCTCTCATCCTACAGAATCTTCTACAAGATTAGTGGTTCTCAACCTTCCTAATGCTGTGACCCTTTAATACAGTTAGTCCCTCATGTTGTGGTAACTTCCAACCATAAAATTTTCATTGCTACTCATAAGTGTAATTTTGCTACTGTCATGAATCATAATGTAAATATCTGTACTTTCTGATGGTCTTAGGGGACTTCTGTAATAGGATCATTCAACCCTCAAGGGGGTTGTGAGCCACAGACTGAGAACTGCTGTACATGAAGATCTTCCCCTCCTGATCTTGATGTGGAGTCTAATTCCCCTGTACTTGTGGGCTGCCCTTAGTAAGTAACATTAAGATTATTAATCTTAGACCCTACAGGGGAGGTGATTGGATGATGGCTCCTATAGAGCTGCATGCATAACACAAGCCACATTTAGCACTAATGACTCCAATGGCAATAGTGACCTGTGGATACTAGGAGAGAGCTAGGTGTAACTCTAACCCAGATGCCAAGAAGTGGTTGCTGACAGGAGCCTGATATAGCTGTCTCCTGAGAGGCTCTGCCAGAGCCTGACAAATACAGAGGTGGATGCTTTCAGCCAAACATTGGACTGATCACAGGGCCCCTATAGAGGAGTTAGAGAAAGGACTGAAGGAGCTGAAGGGGTTTGCAACCCCATAGGAAGAACAACAATATGAACCAACCAGAGCTCCCAGGGTCTAAACCAGCAACCAAGGAGTACACATGGAGGGACCTATGACTCCAGCTGTATATGTAGTAGAGGATGGCCTTATCTGTCATCAGTGGGAGGCGAGGCCCTTGGTCCTGTGTAGGCTTGATGCCCCAGTGTAGGAGGATGCTAGGGCAGTGAGGCAGGAGTGGGTGGGTGGAGGGGCACCCTTATAGAAGCAGGGGGAAGAGCATGAGATAGGGGTTTTTCAGAGGTAAAACTGGGAAAGGGGATAACATTTGAAATGTAAGTAAATAAAATAGCCAATAAAAAGAAAAGAAAAGAAACTCAACACTAACCAGACCTGGCCCTGACTTCCGGCTTTCTGCATCCTCTGCTGATGCTTGGTTACTGTACTCCTGAGACTTGCCACTACAGACACTATCACTATTGGAAGGCCCCTTGAGGTTTAGGCTCTAGAACTTACAGTGTCATTTCTGCCACCTTCTATTGGTTGAATTTTTATTATATTTTATTAAGATTAGTACTTAGTGTTGTGGAGATGCTACAGTAACTGAGGGCTTACCCAGTGTATTCAAGACTCTGGGTTGATCCTCAGCACTGCAAACAACAAAACAATAGAGGAGTTGTATATTAGTTACTTTGTATATATATCACTGTAAGGAAATATCAGACAAGAAGAATCTGAGGGAGGAGACTTATTTGGGCTCATGGCTCATAGTTTTAACCTGTTCTGGTGTGGAAGGCATTGTAGAGGGTGTTTGTGATAGAGGGGTTTGACATCTTGGCATATCAGGAAGCAGAGTGGAAGTAGAAATTGGGGGGGGGGGAAACTAACCCTCAAACATTCACTCCCACTGACCCACCTCTGCCAGTGACAGCTGTACCTCCCATCCTAGAAGTTCCACAATTTTCCCAAACATTGTCACCAGTTTGAAAGTGCTGGATGTAGTCTTCTTACACACAGTGCCTAACTTGGCAAAAAGACAAGGGTCTTGATAACCTGGTGTCTTCCTTTACTTTCTGTTACTGTGATAAAATACTGTCTGAAAGCAACTAGGGGCAAAAAAATATGTTCACTTGATTTACAGGTTATACTCCATCATCAAGGGAAGTCGAGATAGAAACTCAAGACAGGAACCTGAGGCAGCAACTACAGCAGAGAACACAGAGGAACACTACTTACTGGTTTGATTAGCTGTCTTTATTATACAACCCAGGCCCACCTGCCCAGGTATGGCACTACCTACAGTGGCATGGGCCCTCCTACATCAATTAGAGATCAAGAAAATGCCCACATATATGCTTCACAGAGTAACCTTATGGACACAATCAGTTGGAGAACCCTTTTGTCAGGTGTGTCTAGTTGACAATCAAGGTGTCTTAGATAGTGTTTTTATTTTTACCATGACCAAAAAGCAAGTGAGGGAGGAAATCATGTTTTTTTTTTGTCTTATACTTACACATTGTAGTCCATCATTGGAGAAAGTCAGAACAGAAACTCACACAGGGCAGGAACCTGGAGGCAGGAGCTGATGCAGCAGTCATGGAGGGGTGCTGCTTACTGGCTTGTTCCCCATGGCTTGCTCAGCCTGCTTTCTTATAGGACCCAAGACCACCAGCCCAGGGATAGTACCACCCACAATGGGCTGAGCCCTCCCCATCAATCACTAATTTAAAAACAAACCCTACAGCTGTATCTCATGGAGGCATTTTCCTTTCTGATGACTCTAGTTTATGTCAAGTTGACACACTAAAACCAACCACTACACAAGTTTAGCCATCACACTAGGATTTAACAAAATTCTGAAGACTGTTGATTGCCTACTGCAATCCTATTCTGATGCTGGTAAATTTCTCACCATTCCTTAAACATTTTTCCCCACCCCAAGACTTCAGTGTTACACTGTTTCCTCTGTGTGATAGTTAATCTGGATCCTCAGCTTGATTGAATTCAAAAACACCTAGGGGATGCTTGGGATACATTTCTGCATGTGTCTGTGAAGGTGCCTCTAAAGAGATGATTAAATCATAAAGGTTCTGAATTAATAACTATAATATTGCCTATTGGTGGACTCATAATATAATGGGAGGTAGTTAAAAGAAAGAGGTATGTCACTGGGATGCATTCTTGATGGTCTTATTCTGTCCTCTCTCTGTAGCACCCTTTCCTCTGATTCATGGATACTGTGATGTGAACTGTTCAACTCTGCCACACCCTCCTCAGAGTTCTTACATAAACTCCTATATGCACAGGTACACACAAACTAAAGCCTAAATAAAATTGTTTATAGATTTGTAGCTATTTCTCTTTAGTAGAATTTGGGTTCTAATCCATAGACTCTTGCTGTACATATCATAACACAACCATTAAATATTGAGGAAAATATTTTCAGTAATGTATTATAATTTATTGAGACATTTCCACTTAGTATTTTTTTAGATAATGTAAATGATGTTTCAAAGTACTCTCTTTTTTATTGCTATCATTTTTTATTGGATATTAATTTACATTTTAAATGTTATCCCTTTTCCTAGTCCCTCCTCCAGAAACCCCCTCTTGCATCCTCCCTCCCCCTGCTTCTATGAGGATGTTCCTCAACCCCCTGCCCCCCACTCCTACCTCCCCACCCTCAGTTCCCCTATACTGGGGCATCTATCGAGCCTTTATAAGACCAAAGACCTCTCCTCCCATTGATGCATGACAAGGCCATCCTCTGTATACTCCCTTGTTGATGGCTTAGTCCTTGGGAGCTCTTGGAGGGACTGTTTGGTTGATATTGTTGTGCTTCCTGTGAGGTTGCAAACCCCTTCAACTCCTTTGGTCCTTTCTCTAACTCCTCTATTGGGGACCCAGCACTCAGTCCGATGGTTGGCTGCGAGCATCCATCTCTGTATTTGTAAGGCTCTGGCAGTGCCTCTCAGGAGACAGCTATATCAGGCTCCTTTCAGCATGCACTTCTTGGCATCCACAATAGTGTCTGGGTTTGGAAGCAGTATATGGGATGAATCCCGAGGTGGGATAGTCTCTAGATGGCCTTTCCTTCAGTCTCTGCTCTACTTTATCTCCATATTTGCTCCTGTGAGTATTTTGTTCTCCTTCTAAGAAGGACCAAAGCACCCACACTTTGGTCTTCCTTCTTCTTGAGCTTCATGTGGTCTGGGAATTCTATCTTGGTTATTAGGAGCTTTTGGGCTAATATCCATTTATTAGTGAGTGTGTATTCTTTTGTGATTGGGTTACCTCACTCAGGATAAAAATTTCTAGTTCTATCCATTTGCCTAAGAATTTCATAAATTCATCATTTTTAATAGTGTAACTGTACCACATTTTCTTTATCCATTCCTCTGTTGAAGGACATCTGGGTTCTTTCCAGCTCCTGCCTATTATGCATAAGGCTGCTATGAACATAGTGGAGCATGGTTCTTTATTACATGTTGAATCATCTTCTGGGTTTATGCCCAGGAGTGGTATAGCTGGGTCCTCAGGTAGAACTATGTTCAATATTCTGAGAAAGCACCAAACTGATTTCCAGAGTGGTTGTACCAGCTTGTAATCCCACCAGCAGTGGAGGAGTGTTCCTCTTTCTCCACATCCTTGCAAGTATCTTCTGTCACCTGAGTTTTTGATTTTAGCCATTCTGACTGGTGTGAGGTAGAATCTCAGGGTTGTTTTGATTTGCATTTCCCTAATGACTAATGATGTTGAACATTTCTTTAGGTGCTTCTCAGCCATTCAATATTCCTCAGTTGAAAATTTTTTGTTTAGCTCTGTACCCCATGTTTTAGTAGGGTTATTTGATTCTCTGGAGTCTAACTCCTTTAGTTTTTGTATATATTGGATATTAGCCCTCTATCAGATGTAGGATTGGTAAAAATCTTTTCCCAATCTGTTGGTTACCATTTTGTCCTATTGACAGTGTCCTTTGCCTTACAGAAACTTTGCAATTTTATGAAGTCCTATTTGTCTGTTGTTGATCTTAGAGCATAAGCCATTGGTGTTCGGTTCAGGACAATTTCCCCTGTGCCCATGTGTTTGAGTTTCTTCCAGACTTTCTCCTCTATAAGTTTCAGTGTATCTGGTTTTATGTTGAGATCCTTGATCCACTTAGACTTGAGTTTTGTACAGGAAGATAAGAATGGGTTGATTTGCAGTTTTCTACATGCTGAACCAGCTCCTTTTGTTAAAAATCCTGTCTTTTCTCTATTGGATGGTTTTAGCTCTTTTGTCAACTATCAAGTGACCATATGTGTGTGGGTTTATTTTTGGGTCTTCAATTCTATTCCATTGATCTTCTGTACCTTCATGTATCTTCTGTCTCTGTACCAATACCATACAGTTTTTTTTTCATCACTATTGCACTGTAGTACAGCTTGAGGTCAGGGATAGTGATTCCCCCAGAAGTTCTTTTATTGTTGTGAATAGTTTTCACTATCCTATGTTTTTTTTTTTTTTTTTCTTTTTTGAGACAGGGTTTCTCTGTATAGCCCTGGCTGTCCTGGAACTCACTTTGTAAACCAGGCTGGCCTCGAAATCTGCCTGCCTCTGCCTCCCAAGTGCTGGGATTAAAGGCGTGAGCCACCACTGCCTGTCTATCCTGCGTTTTTTGTTATTCCAGATGAATTTGCAAATTGCTCTTTCTAACTCTATGAAGAATTGATTTGGAATTTTGATGGGGAATGCATTGAATCTGTAGATTGCTTTTGGCAGGATGGCCATTTTTATTATATTAATCCTGCCAATCCATGAACATGGGAGATCTTTCCATTTTCGGAGATCTTCTTGATTTCTTTCTTCAGAGATTGGAAGTTCTTGTCATACAGATCTTTCACTTGCTTGGTTAGAGTCACACCAAGGTATGTAATATTATTTGTGACTATTGTGAAGGGTATTATTTCCCTAATTTCTTTTTCAGCATGTTTATCCTTTGAGTAGAGGATTTGTTTCAGTTAATTTTATACCCAGCTACTTTGCTGAAGTTGTTTATCAGCTTTAGGAGTTCTCTAGTGAAATTTTTGGGGTCACTTAAGTATACTATCAAATCATCTGCAAATAGTGATATTTTGACTTATTCCTTTCCAATTTTTATACCTTTGACCTCATTTTGTTGTTTAATTGTTCTGGCTAGAACTTCAAGTACTATATTGAATACATAGGAAAAGAGTGGGCAGCCTTGTCTAGTCCCTGATTTTAGTGGGATTGCTTCAAGTTTCTCTCCATTTACTTTGATGTTGGCTACTAGTTTGCTATATATTGCTTTTACTATATTGAATTCCTAATATTTCCAAGACTTTTAACATGAGGGAATTCTGAGTTTAATGATTAATTGCATTTGTAGCATCTAATGAAATGATCATGTGGTTTTATTCTTTAAGATTGTTTATGTAATGGATTATATTGATGAATTTCTGAATATTGAACCATCCCTCCATCTCTGGGATGAAGCCTACTTGTGAATGATCATTTTGATGTGTTCTTGGATTCAGTTGGCAAGAATTTTATTGAGTATTTTTGCATCAATGTTCATAAAGGAGATTGATCTGAAGTTCTCTTTCTTGGTTGGATCTTTGTGTGGTTTAGGTATAAGTGTAATTGTGGCTTCATAGAACAAATTGGATAGTGTTCATTCTGTTTCTATTTTGTGGAATAGTTTGAAGAGTACTGGTATTAGGTCTTCTTTAAAGGTGTGCTAGAATTCTCCACTAAACCCTTCTGGTTCTGGGCTTTTTTTGGTTGGGAGACTATTAATGACTGCGTCTATTTCTTTAGAGGTTGTGGGACTGTTTAGATGTTTTATCTGATCCTGTCTTAGCTTTGGCACCTGGTGTATGTCTAGCAAAATTGTCCATTTCATCCAGATTTTCCAATTTAGTTGAGTATAAACTTTTGTAGTAGGATCTGATGATGTTTTGGATTTCCTCAGGTTCTGCTGTTATGTCTCCCTTTTCATTTCTGAATTTATTACTTTGGATTTTGTCCCTGTGCCCTCTGGTTTTTCTGGCTAAGGGTTTATCTATCTTGTTGATTTTCTCAAAGAACTAGATCCTGGTTTTTTATTGATTCTTTGTATAGTTCTTTGTGTTTCTACTTGGTTGATTTCAGCCCCGAGTTTCATTATTTCTTGCCAACTACTCCTCTTGGGTATATTTTCGTCTTTTTGTTTTAGAGGTTTCAGGTGGCTGTCAAGCTGCTAGCTAGTGTATGCTTTTTCCATTTTTTTTTTTTTTATGTACTTAGTACAATGGGTTTTCTTTTTAGCACTGCTTTCATTGTATCCCATAGGCTTTGGTATTATGTGTCTTCATTGTCATTAAACTCTAAAAAGTCTTTTCTTTCTTTCTTTCTTTCTTTCTTTCTTTCTTTCTTTCTTTCTTTCTTTCCTTCCTTCCTTCCTTCCTTCCTCTTTCTTTCTTTCTTTCTTTCTTTCTTTCTTTCTTTCTTTCTTTCTTTCTTTCTTTCTTTCTTTCTTTCTTTCTTTCTTTCTTTCCCAGGTTATTATTGAGTAGAGTGTTGTTCAGCTTCCATGTGTATGTATGTATTCCAATGTTTTTGCTGTTATTGAAAACCACCCTTAGTTTATGGTGACCTGATAGGATGCATGGGATTATTTCAATCTTCTTGTTTCTATTGAGGCCTGGTTTGTGACTGATTATATGGTCAATTTTGGAGAAAGCACCATGAGGTGCTGAGAAGAAGGTATAGTCTTTGATTTAGGATAAAATCTTATATAAATATCTGTTAGATCTATTTGGTTCATAACTTCTGTTAGTTTTACTGAGCCTCTGTTTAGTTTCTGTTTCCATGATTTGTCCATTGCTGAGAGTGTAGTGTTGAAGTCTCCCACTATTATTGTGTGAGGGGCCATGTGTTCTTTTAGCTTTAGTAAAGTTTCTTTTATGAATGTGGGTGCCCTTGCATTTGGAACATAGATGTTCAGAATTGAGAGTTCTTCTTCTTAGATTTTTCCTTTAATGAGTATGAACTGTCCTTCCTTATCCTTTTTGGTAACTTTTGGTTGAAAGCAGATTTTATTTGATATTATAATGGGTACTCCAGCTTGTTTCTTGGGACCATTTGCTTAGAAAATTGTTTTCTAGCCTTTTACTTTGAGGTGGTGTCTGTCTTTGTCACTCATTTCCTGTATGCAGCAAAATGTTGGGTCCTGTTTATGTATCCAGTCTGTTGGTCTATGTCTTTTTATTTGGGAATTAAGTCCATTGATGTTAAGAAATATTGAGGAAAAGTAATTGTTACTTCCTGTTATTTTTGTTGTCAGAGGTAGAATTATGTTTATGTGGCTATCTTCTTTTAGGTTTGTTTATTTTCTTGCTTTTTCTAGGGTGTAGTTTCCTCCTTGTGTTGGTGTTTTCCATCTATTATCCTTTGTAGGGCTGGATTTGTGGAAAGATATTGTGTAAATTTGGTTTTTTCATGGAATATCTTGGTTTCTCTGTCTATGGCAATTGAGATTTTTGCTGGGTATAGTAGTCTGGGCTGTTATTTGTGTTTTTTTAGGGTCTGTATGACATCTGCCCAGAATCACCCAGCTTTCATATTCTCTGGTCAGAAGTCTGGTGTAATTCTGATAGGTCTGCCTTTATATGTTACTGGACCTTTTTCCCTTACAGCTTTTTAATATTCTTTCTTTGTTTAATGCATTTGGTGTTTTGATTATTACATGATGGGAGGAATTTCTTTTCTGGTCCAGTCTATTTGGAGTTCTTGTATGTTCATGGGCATCTCTTTCTTTAGGTTATGGAAATTTTCTTCTATATGTTTGTTGAAGATATTTATTGGCCCTTTAATTTGAGAATCTTTGCTCTTTTCTATACCTATTATCCTTAGGTTTGGTCTTATTGTGTCCTGAATTTCCTGGATGTTTTGGGTTAGGAGCTTTTTGCATTTTGCATTTTGCATTTTCTCTGTTGTGTTAATGTTTTCTAAGGTATCTTCTGCCCCTGAGATTCTCTTTTATCTCTTGTATTCTGTTAGTGATGCTTGCATCTATGACTCCTCTTCTCTTACCCAGATTTTCTCACTCCAGAATTGTCTCCCATTGTGATTTCTTTCTTTCTTTCTTCCTTTCTTTCTTTCTTTCTTTCTTTCTTTCTTTCTTTCTTTCTTTCTTTCTTTCTTTCTTATATGTAAGTACACTGTAGCTGTCTTCAGACATTCCAGAAGAGAGTGCTAGATCTCTTTATGGATGGTTGTGAGCCACCATGTGGTTGCTGGGAATTGAAATCAGGACCTTCAGAAGAGCAGTCAGTGCTCTTAACCACTGAGCCATCTCTCCAGCCCCCTTTGTGATATCTTTATTGTTTCTATTTCCATTTTTAGATCTTGAATGGTTTTGTTCATTTCCTTTGCCAGTTTGTGTTTTCCTTTAATTTGTTTTCAAATTTTATTAGATATTTTCTTCATTTACATATCAAATGTTATCCTGAAAGTTCCCTATACCCTCCCCCATCCCCCGCCCTGCTCCCCTACCCACCCACTCCCACATCTTGGCTCTGGTGTTCCCCTGTACTGGGGCATATAAAGATTGCATGACCAAGGGGCCTTTCTTCCCAATGATGGCCCACTAGGCCATCTTCTGCTACATATGCAGCTAGAGACACGAGCTCTGGGGGTACTGGTTAGTTTATATTGTTCTTCAACAAGGGGTTGGAGACCCCTTCAGCTCTTTCAGTACTTTCTCTAGCTCCTCCATTGGGAACCCTGTGTTCCTTCTAATAGCTGACTGTGAGCATCCACTTCTGTGTTTGCCAGGCACTGGCATAGCCTCACACGAGACAGCTATATCAGGGCCCTTTCAGCAATATCTTGCTGGCGTATGCAATAGTCTCTGTGTTTGCTGGCTGATTATGGGATGACTGCAGCAGTCACTGGTTGGACCATCCTTTTGTCTCAGCTCCACATGTGATCTCTGTAACTCCTTCAATGTGTGTTTTGTTCCTAATTCTAAGAAGGGGCAAAGTGTCTGAAGACCAAAGTGTGGACACTTTGTTCCTTTAATTTTTAAAGGGATTTTTGTCTTTCCTGTTTCAGGGCTCCTACCTGTTTACCTGTGTTCTCCTGTTTTTCTTTAACTGAATTATTTATGTCTTTCTTAAAGTCCTCAATCATCAGAAGTGATTTTAGATCCGTGTCTTATTTTTGCGGTGTGATGGTGTATCCAGTTCTTGTTATGGTGGGAGAATTGGGTTCTGATGATGCCAAGTAACCTTGGTTTCTGTTGCTTCTGTTTTCATGCTTGCCTCCTGTCATTTGAATATCTCTAGTGCTACCTGCCCTTGCTATCTTACTGGAGCCCATCTTCCCTGTAATCCTGGTTATGTCAGAACTCCTTATAGTCCAGGTGTATCTGTGATCCTGTGATTCCAGGATCCTGTGATCCTGAAATTCTGGGTGTGTCAGAGTTCCTGGGAATCAAGCTGCTTCTGGAACCCTGAGATCGTCGTGTGACCAATCTCTTGGGATCCTGGGATCCTTGGATTCTATGATTCTGGTTGTGTTAGAGTGCTTGGGACTGAGTTCTGTAGGACTAGCTATAGAGTTTGTGCCCAAGATATACTGAGGTAGGCTGAAAGGAACCTGAGCCACTGGTTGGGCAGTGTTCCTGTGTCCCTGGATCCTGCTGGCCACAGTTACTTCTGGTGGTGTTGAAATAGATGTTGTGTTCTGCACACCCTTGATCCTAAGATCCTGTGTATGCTAGAGCGCCTGGGAGTGGAGCCTTCTTTGGGTACTGTGGGACTGGCTGCAGAGTTTTCACCCAAGGTAAACAGGCACAGACTGGAAGGAATCCTCTCAAAGTACTTTCATGTACACACTCACGTGTGTGTGTGTGTGTGTGTGTGTGTGTGTGTGTATGTATGTATATGTATATATATATTTGTGTTTATTATCATTTCCTTTGGATATGTTTCCTAATGGATAATTATTGGGTCAGGGAACATGATCATGAACACAGGATTTATTCTATATCACTGCAGTGCCCTTTCAAAAGGGTGTAAAATTGTACATTCTTTCAAATGTGTAGAAAAATCAATCTCTATGTACCTGCTTCTCCAATATTGGTAATTTCATTAAGAATCACTTTTCCCAACTAATAGTGAAAATGGCATGCTGTTGTGTTTAATTTGCTCTTTTTTGTGTATTGATGTACTTCTCTTTCAAATTACAGCTTTTTTTTTTTTTTTTTTGAGTCTTACAATCGGAAAGGCACAGCCTGTGTGTCTACTTGGATTCTGGGAGTTCATATTCCTATTTTCTGAGTTAGAACTTGATTTTTTTTTTTTTTAAATTGGAATTAAAGGCCAGGTACCTGGTTTCTCTATTGCAACCTTTCTTAATTCACCATGGGAAATTTACTCACACAAAACACTGTCCAACTTATTGAACCTTTTACAGAGGATGCAGAGATGCTATCAACAGCTTGAAATCTTTGGATGTCCTCCTTACAACCAAGTCCCTTTTTCCTCCTTACTCTCCATAGTTCAGATTTTCTTTCATCATGTCTTACTTGTGACAGTCTCATAAAGTTCTCTCTTGTCCTTGAATTTCATTTCACTCCCGGAGCCAACTAGTGACTTTAAAGACTCCATGGTTTTAAGGTTTTCTTTTCTACTTATATTCTTCATTAGGGGAAAATGACTCTAATACTATAGCTGCTAATGGAACAACATTATCCCTGTGTAGTATTATATATAATTTTTGATCAACTATAAAACAGCATATTTCTTAGACTGGATTCCCAATTTGAGAGAAAGACATGTGGGTTACTCCAGGCTAATATCTGTAAAGGATTGAGGGAAGCAGGATTAGGCAGAGGAAGTTCTTGTGATGTGATGAATCAATGAGAGTCCTCAACTGCCCCTCTGGCCACTTGTCATGATCATTCAGACCAGCCCTGCATTGAGACAAGAGAGTCAGACCTTCATGTTCTATACTCATGTAAGACTCAGATATGCCTACCTTAAAGGCAGTGCATGTAACTTTGGATAATATTTATCTACTAAGAGCCAAAGGGGGAGAGCTCAGCTTCCAATATTTAGAAACTGATGCTTTCAGTTGTTAATATGCGCCTTTGCTCTGAAGGGAGAATTGACTGGTTTTCTCAGTCATTTCATTATTTCTGGTTTATTTACACTGTGGAACTCTTTGACTCTAAACCAGTTAAAGTGTGTTGAACAATCAAGGCTCAAGGTGTAAGAGCAGAGTGAAGTTTCTCAGTTGTATGGAGGTTGGTTTGGAATTCTAGTTCTTGTGGTCTTATGCAAGTAATTTGTACTCACTTGAAACTTTGTTTATCCCCAAATAAAATGTCATTATTAATGTGTCACCTTTTAACAGGCAGATAAGAGATGTTAAAGAAGATGACTAAAGCTAGGTATTGAGCATTGTGCCTCCTGACACTTCCACACAAACTTATGACTTTCTGTCTTCTTAATTTTTTCATCTTTTATAACATTTGTTTCAAGACATTTTCTTTTTCTTGTCAATGTGGAGACTGTATTCATTTAATATTCTTGAATAACTCAACAACTTAAAGGGTAGGTTGTAAAGTTAGGAACTTGGATCATATAGTTTTAAACTTAGTTTTAACATTTAGAGTTCTAACACTTTGCAATTTGATGCATTGGAACATGCCAGATAATTAATTCATATCTCATTAGTATTCTCACTATTATCACCTTGGTTTTAATGAACTATATTGGTGATCCTGGCATGCTCACTGCATGTTAGATGTTCCTGATAATTAGAAGAAGTGCGTGAGAAGAGTCTTTTGGGACAGTCTCAGGACCATTGGCATCAAATTGGTATTCCTTTGTTGCCAGGATCTTTGGAAGGAAGCACTAATCTTATATCTGTTCAAAAAGAATTCCTGCTCTGTGAGTATTGCAAGTGAGAACTACATAATCTAGCAACATCACTTTTTAAAATTCAGCTGTTGGCAGGAATGGCTTCCCTTGTTCCTTATAGGGTTAAAGTGCTTATTGATTAACTAGGCTTAAAATACCTGTGACCAACATATACACACAACCACCACCACCACTACCACCTCCACTGTCACTAAAGCAGCTGAATCAATTAGCTGCTGTGTTACTAATTGACCTTAAAGATGGTCTGGGAATCACTTTGCATATGTGGACTTTTTAACTATTAGTTATTTGGGCTATCAGTGGAAAAAATAACACAGACCACATACCCACATACATTAAACAGGATAAATTAATTCTTTCATGTTTGTAGAGTCATGTGAGGCCTCCCTTTCTGCTTTGTAGATGTTCATCTGTCAGCATTCTCATATGACTTTGTCTTTGTGCATCTAGATGTACTGTGTATGTGCAAAATGAAAATGATATCTTCATTTTCTGGTGAGGGTCTTATAGGTTAGGGCTCAACCCTCACGACACGATTTAAATGTGCTTACTTGCCTAAAGACTCTCTCCAAATACTTGCATTTTAAGGGTTAGGGGTACAATGAAGCACATAACAACCTCTAAAGCTGGTTTTGGCTCCTGTGTAATTATCCAGATACTGGGCAATCAGCCAGATGAATCACTTGCAGTTGTAATTTGTTAGTTATTTAAGAATTATCTAGGGCATGAGAGATGGATCAGTGGGTAAAACTCTCTCTCTTCAAGGCTGATGACCTTAGTTCCATCCCTGGTACCCAAATGGTAGAAGGAAAGAACTGACTTCTTCAAGTTGTCCATTGACCTCCACATATATTGTAGCATGCATGCATGCATGTATCTCACACAGACACACACACAGACTCTCTCTCTCTCTCTCTCTCTCTCTTTCTCTCTCTCTCTCTCTCTCTCTCTCTCTCTCTCTCTCACACACACACACACACACACACATTGAAACAAAGAAAAATGTTAAAAAATAATGATCTGGGTGTGGACATATACCTTTAACACAGCATTCAATAATCTGAGGAACATCATGTCTTTGAGGCTGGACTGGGCTACGATTAGCTTGGGCTATAGTGGAAGACTTTGTCTCACAAGAAGTTAAGCTACCTACAATTGCATATATACAATGTAAATGTGATTACATTGTATAAAGAATAATAAGTGTGCACAGTCGTCAATGTCAGAAGGATGACCTTATCTTCAGAGCCTTTAGGAGATCTACAAAATGAGGACTTACTGAATTTAGCAGTTGTCACCTGGAGATTTCTTTCCAATGGTTACTTGTGCAGTGTTTAAGTCATATTTTAGCTTTTCCTTTGTATTTAAGTTTTCTTTGTATTGTAAGTGTTTTCCTAGCACTGATTTGCAGTGCTAGGACTGGCTTTCAGATGCAACGCTTTTCTCTTTCACTGAGGCTGAAAAGTTGCTGTTTGAAGCTGTTTTATGTGGATTTTGCATCTTCTTCAGAGTGAATAAGTTCTGTTTATTTATTTTCAAGGGAACTGTTTCTCAGAGAAATGATTCCCTACAGGTTTGTGATGGTTTTAATACATCTATAAACAAGGCCATTTCCCCAAAACTGCCATTGTTACTTAAGAGAAATCTTTTGTCTTTATTCAAACCTATATTTGAAAATAATTGATTTTTTTTCTACATATTCAAATCTTCCTTTAAGCTATGTTTATCCATTGTCAAGCCTGTTAGAAAATATGACAGTAGATATCCATAACTGTGTTAGATGGCCTGTTCTGAGGATTTTTTTGATGTTTTTCATTTATATTTTCATGGACCTGGGTAGCAGGACACAGAAGAAAAGATGCTTACATTTGATTCCTAGTTTTCTCTCTTATAAGACATTTTTTTTCATATAAGTTTTATTTCACCCTGAAAAAAATTTCTTGATCAACTTCTGCTATAGCAATTGAATTTATGGCTGACATATCTTTTAGCCTTTCTGTAATTGCCTACTATCTGGAGTAGAACAGGGTTTTCTGAGTCAAGTCTGTTTTAAGTGAGGTCCAGTCTATCTCATTGGTAAAGTACAAAGGTGAATTAAGTTAAAAACTGAGACTAAGTCAAACCCCACAATGAGTCAGACATGGTGATATATACTTATGATCCCAGCACCAGGGAGGTAGAGGAAGGAAGATTAAAAATTTGAGGCTACCCTGGACTACATAGAAAATCCAAGGCCACACTGACCTACATAGATAAATTTTATATTAAAAAAAACCAACAAATAAAATTCTAGGCTCAAGAATATAGTTTCATGATAGAGCACTAGCTTGGCCTACCCAAGGCCTTAGATTCCATCCTTAGCATTACACAGACAACCAAAGCAAGAAACTACCAACCAACCAACCAACCAACCAACCAACCAACCAACCAACACCAACACAAACACAGAGACACACACTTTAGAGAAATTTAGTACTGAAAATATAGCCATGTGCACATGCATCTGAACTTATCTTGAACAGACTATTTTTCTGCAGTATAGTGTACCTAGTCTACATCTAGGAATCTGCAAACATAAATAGCACATTGGATTTTAGAGGCTTCCTATGATAAAGTAATGTAAAACATTTCATTAATAATGTTTTAAATCATCACTCTATTGGAAGTGGTTGTACCTGTTGTTGAGCCCAAGGCTTGACACATGCTAGACTAGTGCCCACTCCAGTAACATTTTATATGTTATAAATGATATTTTTCATGTAGTTTTTAAAATAAAATTTATTGTCAAAAGCCAAGTCACTTGTCTTCTTTTTATATTTTTCCCCTTGAAGGAGACTTCATTTTTGAGATCAGTTTTGGGTAGACAGCAAACTTTAACAGAAAGTATAGGTTTCCTAGTTTTCCCATATTCTTACTTCTTTCTAGCTCAGCCTCCCCCAACACCAACATTCCTGATGTTGTGGTACAATTGATAAAATGACAGTTACCACCCAAAGTCCATAGTAGAAATAGAATTTGGGAGAGAGGAGGAGACATGGGAGGAGTAGGAGTAAGAAGGGGAGTGCGAGTAATGGAGATGCTGTGCTCATGTATAAATTCACAGGATGGAACTTGAAAATATCATCCTGAGTGAGGTAACCCAGACCCAAATGCACATGCCTGGTATGTACGCACTTAGAAGTGGATATTAGCCACAAAGTACAGGATAACCATGCTACACCCCACAGATCCACAGAAGCCAAATAACAAGGAAAGTCCAAGGAAGGGTAGTTGGATCGCTCTCAGAATAGGAAACAAAACAGATATAGGAGGTGGATGGAAGGAAGAAATGGGGGGCAGAAGAGGGGATGGGGAGAGGAGCAGAGTGGGATAAGGGTCATATGTAAGGAGAACAGGGAAGAGAGAAGGTAGATCAAGTAGGGTCCAGGGACAATCTTAGGATGTGCCAGAGACCTGGGATGGGGAGAGGCACCAGAGAGTCTATGGGGCCAACTCTAGCTGAGACTCCTAGTAGTAGGGGAATATGGATCCTGAAGTGGCCACCTTATGTAGCCAGACAGTACTCCCAGAGGATGAATAAGGATAGCAAACCACCCACAAAGACTTCGACCCTGCCTACAAAATGTGCAGTGACAAAGATAGAGCAGAGTCTGAGGGAGTGGCTAACCAAATTGAGGGACTGCCCCAGATTGAGACCCATCCCATGGGCAAGAACTATCTCTGACACTATTAATAATACTCTGTTATGCTTCCAAATAGGAACCTAGCATAACTGTCTTCTGAGAGGCTCCACTCAACAGCCGATGAAAAGAGATGTAGAGACTCACACCCAAACAGTAGATGGAACTGGGGAAGTCCTACTGAAGAGTTGGGAGAAAGACTGAGGGACCCGAAGAGAACAGGGCTCCACAGGAAGATCCAGTTAATTAACCTGGACACTTGGGGGCTCCTAGAGACTGAGTCACAGCCAAAGACCCAGGATGGGCTAGACCTAGGCCCCCTGCACATAAGTAACAGATTAGCATCTTGGTCTTTTTTTTCAGACTTTCTCAGTTTATTTTATTTCTCTTTTTCTTTTTTTATTAGATATTTTCTTCATTTACGTTTGAAATGCTATCCCCAAAGTCCCCTATACCCTCCCCTCGCCCTGCTCCCCAACCAACCCACTCACTCTTCCTGGCCCTGGCTTTCCCCTGTACTGGAGCATATGATCTTCGCAAGACTAAGGGCCCCTCCTCCCATTGATCACCAACTAGGCCATCTTCTGCTAAATATGCAACTATTGACACAGTTCTGGGGGGGGGGGTACTGGTTAGTTCATATTGTTGTTCTTCCTATAGTGTTGCAGACCCCTCTAGCTCCTTGGGTAATTTCTCTATCTCCTTCATTAGTGGCCCTGTGTTCCATCCAATAGATGACTGTGAGCATCCACTTTTGTATTTGCCGGGCACTGGCATATAGCCTCACACGAGACAGTTATATCCGGGTCCTTTCAGCAAAATATTTCTGGCATATACAATAGTTTCTGGGTTTGGTGTTTGTATATGGGATGGATCCCTGGGTGGGGCAGCCTCTGGATGATCCTTCCTTCTGTCTCAGCTCCGACTTTTGTCTCTGTAACTCCTTCCATGGGTATTTTGTTCCCCATTCTAAGAAGGAACAAAGTATCCACACTTTGGTCTTCCTTCTTCTTGAGTTTCATGTGTTTTGCAAATTATATCTTGGGCATTCTAAGTTTCTGGGCTAATATCTGCTTATCAGTGAGTGCATATCATGTGTGTTCTTTTGTGATTGGGTTACCTCACTCAGGGTAATATCCTCCAGATCCATCCATTTGCCCAAGAATTTCATAAATTCATTGTTTTTAATAGCTGAGTAGTAAGTACTCCATTGTGTAAATGTACCACATTTTCTGTATCCATTCCTCTGTTGAGGGACATCTTGGTTCTTTCCAGCTTCTGGCTATTATAAATAAGGAGCATGTTTCCTTATTACATGATGGAGCATCTTCTGGGAATATACCCAGGGGAGGTATTGCTGGTTCTTCCAGTAGTACTATGTCCAATTTTCTGAGGAACCGCCAGACTGATTTCCAGAGTGGTTGTACCAGCTTGTAATCCCACCAACAGTGGAGAAGTGTTCCTTTTTCTCTACATCCTCATCAGCATCTGCTGGGTCTCCTAAGCAACTGCAGCAGCAACAGTCCCTGAGACTGTTCTCTATCTGCCTGCTTGTGGATCCTGACCTCCTACATGGACAGCCTTGTCTGGTCTTAGGGGGAGAGGATGTGCCTAGTCCTGTAACAACTTGATGTGCAGGGAGTGGGTGTGAGTGTGGGGTGTGGGTGGAGGGTAGGGTAGGGGATGTGGAGAGTTGACACCCAGATGGGGGGTTCCCTTTCTAAGGGAAATGGGGGTGAGGACTTCTGCAAGGTGGTACTGGGAAGAGAGGAAATGCTAATATTGGTCTGTAAAGTGAATAAATACATTTAATAAAAGTAAATAAAAAAGAATTTTAGTCTTGGTTACATATGCTGTGAGTATTCTCAATTATCCGCTATTACTATACCATAGAGATAGTTTTATTGTTTTAAAAATTCTCTGTTTTGCCTAGTGTTTATTCCTTCCCCTTTGACTTCTGGCATCCACTGATATTTTCATTTACAGTCTCCAAAGGTTTGTCTTTCGACAATGCCCTATACTCTGATGTATACTGTATATATCCAAAATCATATACTCTGTATGGTTTTCAGATTGGCTTGTTTTTCACTTAATATGAATTTAAGCTTCTTTCATATACTTTCATAGCTTAACAGCTCAATTATCTAATAAAAGGACTTTTTCTCTGTCTCTTGCCCCAACCCTGCTTTTTCTCTCCCTGTCTCTACCCCCTCTCCTTCCCTTCTTCCCTCTCCCCCTGCCCCGTGTGTGTGTGTATGTGTGTGTGTGTGTTGTTGTTGTATGTGTTGGCAATGTTTGGCAGTAGAATCATTTTTGTTCTGTGTAATGATTGGGGTACTGTTTTGGACTAGGTTCTTAAGACCTGCTGGTGTTTCTATGAGGTACCTAATGTTGCTCTGATAAATTTCCTTTCAGAATAAATCAGTCTGATTTTGTTTCTATTGCTGACAACTAAATGTAATGACTGATTCAGGATAATAAGAAATAAATACACAAAAAGTGAAGTAACAATTTAACATTCCAGTATAGAAAGTGTCACAAAGGCGACAGCCTCACTGCAAAATGAACCATGTGGGAAATATGCTTATTGAATAGTCAATGGTCTCAGCTTGTTGCTGCAATAACCTGAGAGGCTTTGTTAGGGAGGTGGTCTTGTCTCAAGCTTGGAGAGTGGCCTGGATGTGCACATAGATTCACTGCTGGGGGAAATATGAAGAAGCTGAACTGGGGAGGAGGGTAGCATATACAAGACCCTGTGTTTTCTCTCCAGCATCACAAAACCAAACAAAGAAAAGGAACTACCAGATATGTATATATCCATCCATGAACCAGATTAGGAATCCAAAGAATCTGTGAAAAATATCAAAATAAGAAAAGTTCATATATCATTGAATGGCTACTTATTGGATTCAGCAAATAAAAGTTAGGATGGTCAAGTAAAATGTGAATTTTAGGTAATAAATAATGTTTCAGCATATGTACCAAATACATATTTTGTGATGTCTATTGTATTTTATAGAACTTAGAAATTTACAAATTTCTAATTTATTTTTTATCCCATATGTATCTTCATTTTATGTCAACAATTTCACTTGAAAAGAATGAAGGAAGTTGGACAAAAGAGTCTGGAATTTGCAAGCCATTTTTGTCCAAGATAAATGAGATTTGAACTCGGCTTTAAAGAAAGCCTGGGTGGGATATGGGGTAAAAGATGATGAAAGAAATAAAAGAGTAAAATAAGTAAATAAATTTCTACCTATTTCTGGAATCATAGTCTGTCTCTCTGTGTTTGTATCCCTCCCTTTCTGTCTGTCTCTCTCCATCAACATTCTTTATATAGCTCAGGCCGGTCTTCACTTTGCCTGCAACCCTTGTTTTTTGAAATAAGGTCTCACTATGTACCCCAGAATATCTAGAACTATCCATGAACTATCTATATAGCTTAGATTGTTCTGAAACACCAAGTTCCCTGCCTTAGGCTCCCACATGCTTAATTACAGTTGAACACTATCATGCCTGGCTCCACTAGGCACTTTAATTCATGCCACCTCATTCCAACCTTAAAACAACAGTGTGAAGTGGATATAATGAGCCTTTTCTTTTTAAAAAAATGCACAAGAAGTATAGATTCAGAAGTTGAATAACTTGTCTAAAGTCACAAGCTAGACAAAGTACCCAAGGAACTGAAGTGGTCTGTAACCCTACAGGAGGAACAGCAATATGAACTAACTAGTAACCCTGAGTTCGTGTCTCTAGCTGCATATGTAGCAGAATATGGCCTAATTGGCCATCATTGGGAGGAGAGGCCCTTAGTCTTGCAAAGATTAAATGCCTCAATACAGGGGAATACCAGGGCCAGGAAGCAGGAATGGGTGGGTTGGAGAGCAGGGTGGGGGGAGGGTATAAGGGACTTTTGGGATAGCATTTGAATTGTAAATGAAGAAAATATCCAATAAAAATATATTTCAGAAAAAAATAAAGTCTAAAATACTCAGCTCATGAAGAATAGAAGGCAGAGTCATTCTAGGGATTGTCCTCAAAGGCCAGTGTCATCACTAGGAGAGGGCAGGCACTCTTGTGAAGACTGAAAACTAACTTTGCTGTGTACACTCAGCACTAGTCTTATATGCTAGGTAGACTAGTAACATTAGCCCTGAAAGGCAAAACTATTGTGTTTTAGTTTGATTTAGTTATAAGAATGTTATCTGAGACATGATATAATTTAGTAGCAGATAGATAAACAGGAAAGATATAAAGATAAGAAAATAAATGATCAGGTTCCCCAAGGAATTTCTGTTTGCCCTGATTTGAGCCTGGTCTGGGATTGGAAATCCGAGGCAAGGATGGAGCATAAAGTGACAAGAACTCTCCATGTTGATCATGGGCAGCTACCAAAGAGAGGTGCTGATGGTGAGAGCAAGGAATTTACTTTTTGATATTTATATATGTTTTTCGGATTCTGGGTCAAATATACTAATGAAGATAACTGGGTAACTGGTGATAGGAGCCCATAGAATGTCTGGGTTTTGTCTGTTACTGAATAGAGACTAGGTTTTGTGAGTGAAAAAAACATGACAGAAGAATGGGAAGAGAGTAGAGAGCAAGGGCAAAATCTAGGTCTCGGGAGAGATGGTGGGGATGGAGAGAGGGGGCTGGCAGGAGATTGAAGAGTTGAACAGGCTGTTGAAAGAGGGGCAGATGGCCTATGGTGTTGAGGGGAACAAGGAGGGTAAAGGTCAGGTCTGTGACTGGATCTCATTTCACTATGTGGAACAGCTCATCTAGAAAGTGTTCATTTTACTTCTATAGAAGTGTAATTCATGTTCTGAAGTGCAACATTAGTTCAGTAAATTGGAAGAAAAAGAAAACACTGTAGCATTGGATTGCTACAAAACTCTTCTTCAAATGCTAAGGCTCAGATCTTTAGTGTGTTCTAGCTTAAATAAAGAAACAAAGATGAGATAATGCTGGGTGAGCATGATGGTGCACACCTGTAATTACAAGCCATTGTAATTACATTGATGGTGAAGGGAGGATCATTATTTCCAGCACAGTCTTGGATTCATAGCAGAATCCTGTTTCCAAAAGAGTGACATAAAGTTATGGTTCCCATGTGAAATGTCCTTTGTAGACTCATGTGTTTGAATAAATTGTTCCCAGCTAGTGTTTTAGAAAGATGTATAACCTTTGAGACATGGCAGCCAACACATGAGTATACATAGTATAATTAAAAGCTGCCCCCTAGTTCTGGTCTAGGTCTCTCTTTCACAAGCTCCTGGTGTCACTGACCAAGCCATCCCACTGCCCTACCTTCCCTGTCATGATGGGCTGTACTGTCAAACTGTAAGCCTAAACAAACCCGTCCTTCCTTTAGTTGCTTTTGTCAGGTAAGTAGTGCATACAATATGCCTATTTCAGAGTTTTAGTGGCTATTTTGTGCCTTAAGTATGTTGTGTGCCCTAATGTATATGCTTTCCTTTTGGTGAGTTTTGGTCAAGGTCTTTTCTTTTTCAATTACCTAGTTCCAAATTCCATCTATTTTAGTCAGTGATGTCATAGTTACATTAAAATTGAAAGAGCTACACCTTACATTCTCTCAAGAGGTAGTAAGTGATCTAAATTCCAACGATTCTTTCTCAAAGATCTTTCTGTCAAATTCTTGGGCAAATTACCTGAATATCTTTATTTCATGTTTGCTGTTGAATCCCACTGTCTCATGACTAATGCATTCAAAATCCAGATGTGGCATTTATCTATATCGCTGAAAAAAATGTTACTCTGGTTTGACAATGTGTCTTAAAAATGTTCAACAATAATGCTTAGAGATTTAATGTTTTTTTTTAAACGCTGTCTTCTCAATTGGAAAACACACTGAATTCTTTGGGTGTATATGGTACTTGGGATTGAACCCAGGGTCTCTCAGAAGGCAGGCAAACAATCCATCACTGAGGCATACACCAGCTCTTAAAAAATCCAGTGATTTTGAGGCGAGTCTCTTTACAGTGCACAGCCTATTGTTCAACTCACTTGTAATACTGGGAGGCATTGAACTTGTGGTCCTCCAGCCTCAACTCCTGAATATCTGGGATTATAAACTTGAGCCACCAAGCCTGGGCTGCTGAAGTCTTTTGTTCGATAATTGAAATGCAGTAAACTCTGTGTTTACTGAATTGAACACCTGGAAGCAAAGTAAGGCTCCATGACACACTCAAGGCTTACAAGTTTTAAACTCCAAGAGAAAATTACCTCTGTATGCACATGCATAAGTTGCAGTTCTGTATTCCTCTTGAATCTTTACAGGCATATTTCCTTAGATTTTCTTATGGATTTTGTTGAAAATATTTTGTGTGATTTTGACCTGGATCTCTCTCTCTCTCTCTCTCTCTCTCTCTCTCTCTCTCTCTCTCTCTATATATATATATATATATATATATATATATATATATATATATATATATATATTTTAACAGGTTTGGTTTTTCCATAGTGTCCCAGAATGTTTCATTCATGTTTTATTTTGTTTTGTTTTGCTTGTTGGGTTCTCTTTTATAGATTTAATATTTTCTCTGAGGAATCTAATTCATATACTTTCTCTTTAAGATTAATAATTCTCTCTTCCACATAATCTAATCTATCACATCTATAGATAAATAAATTCCTGAATTTTTCATTTTAGTATTTTCTGTTTTTCATCTTTTGAGAAAGAGTTTCTCTTCATAGCCTTGGCTGGTCTCGAACTTAGAGAGATCTGCCAGCTTCTGCCTCCTAAGTGCTGGGATTAAAGGTTTACACCATCATACCCAGTCTGAAATTTTCATTTAAAGTGTCACTTCATTTTTATTTTTTTGGAGAGTCTCTTTGTAAGTTCATTTTTTTTTTCATATGGTCAGTTGTTTTCATTATTTCATTCAGCCTTTTGTGTTTGAGGTCTTTATTCTGACATTTATTCATCAGCTTTGGGTCTTTTGGAAGGAAGTCTGGTCATTTCTACTTCTCAATGGGCTAACAAGATAGGGATGGGATAGATGCGTTTTAGACCATTACTTGAGGTCATTTAGGAAAGTTACCTCCTGAGTTGTAAAGATGTATTTACCTTTTTTGTTGAGCTCATGTCTACAGAAAACTTGATCATGGCTTGTGGATAGAACAATGTCCTGAGCTGCATATTTTCCCATTCCCATTAGCTGCTGACTTTCTTTCTTAGGAGGTTTCAAAGCTTTGTTCCCAGATGTGTTTCATTTGATGTTCCACATACAGCTTAAGCTTCTCTTGTTTCTTAGCTCACAGTCATCCAGGTTCCCAAGGGGGAAGTTCCAATATGTAAGGGTTTAAAACCACTGTGGTGGTTTGAAAGAAAATGGCCCACATAGGGCCACAGGGAGTGGCACTCTGAGGAGGCATAGCTTTGCTAGAGTAGGTTTGACTTTGTTGGAGGAAGTGC
>LR751089.1:202901-221650 GCA_902729485.2 Mus minutoides | reverse complement strand
TAACTTTGGAACTTGGTATCTGTCTAGAAAGTTATCCATTTCATCCAGATTTTCCAGTTTTTTTGAATATAACCTTTTGTAGAAGGATCTGATGGTGTTTTGAATTTCCTCAGGATCTGTTGTTATGTCTCCCTTTTCATTTCTGATTTTGTTGATTCGGATGCTATCCCTGTGCCCTCTAGTGAGTCTGGCCAAGGGTCTGTCTGTCTTGTTGACTTTTTCAAAGAACCAGCTCCTGGTTTGATGGATTCTTTGGATAGTTCTTTTTGTTTCCACATGGTTGATTTCACCCCTGAGTTTGATTATTTCCTGCCTTCTACTCCTCTTAGGTGACTTTGCTTCCATTTTTTCTAGAGCTTGCAGATGTGCTGCCAAGCTACTGGCGTAAACTCTCTCCATTTTTTTTTTTATTTTTGTAGGAACTCAGACCTATGAATTTACCTCTCAGGAATGCTTTCATTGCGTCCCATAAGTTTGGGTATGTTGTGGCTTCATTTTCATTAAACTCTAGAGGGTCTTTAATTTCTTTCTTTATTTCTTCCTTGACCAAGGTATCATTGAGTAGAATGTTGTTCAGTTTCCAAGTGAATGATAGTGTTCTGCTACTTGTGTTGTTATTGAAGAGCAGCCTTAGTCCATGGTGATCTGATAGGATGCATGGGACAATTTCAATATTTTTGAATCTGTTGAGGGCTGTTTTGTGGCCAATTATGTAATCAATTTTGGAGAAAGTGCCATGAGGTGCTGAGAAAAAAGGTATATCCATTTGTTTTAGGATGAAATATTCTGTAGATATCTGTTAAGTCCATTTGTTTCATAGCTTCCATTAGTTCGACTGAGTTTCTGTTTAGTTTCTGTTTCCAGGATCTGTCCATTGATGAGAGTGGGGTGTTGAAGTCTCCCACTATTATTGTGTGAGATGCAATGTGTGTTTTAAGCTTTACTAAAGTTTCTTTAATGAAAGTGGCTGCCCTTGCATTTGGAGCATAGATATTCAGAATTGAAAGTTTTTCTTGGCAGATTTTGCCTTTGATGAGTATGAAGTGCCCCTCTTTGTCTCTTTTGATAATTTTAGGTTGAAAGTCTATTTTATTCGATATTAGAATGGCTACCCCAGCTTTTTTCTTCGGGCCGTTTGCTTGGAATATTGTTTTCCAGCCTTTCACTCTGAGGTAGTGTCTGTCTTTTTTCCTGATGTGTGTTTCTTGTAGACAGCAAAATGTTGGGTCCTGTTTGTGTAGCCAGTCTGATAGTCTATGTCTTTTTATCGGAGAATTGAGTCCATTGATATTAAGAGATATTAAGGAACAGTAATTCTTTCTTCCTGTCATTTTTGTTTTTAGAGTTGGGATTCTGTTCTTGTGGCTGTCTTCTTTTAGGTTTGTTGAAGGATTACTTTCTTGCTTTCTCTAGGGCATAGTTTTCATCCTTGTATTGGTTTTTCTGTTATTATCCTTTGAAGAGCTGGATTCGTGGAAAGATATTGTGTGAATTTGAATTTGTTGTGGAATACTTTGGTTTCTCTGTCTATGGTAAATGAGAGTTTTGCTGGGTATAGTAGCCTGGGCTGGCATTTGTGTTCCCTTAGTGTCTGTATAATCTCTGTCCATGATCTTCTGGCTTTCATAGTCTCTGGTGAGAAGTCTGGAGTAATTCTAATAGCCCTGCCTTTATATGTTACTTGACCTTTTTCCCTTGCTGCCTTTAATATTCTGTCTTTATTTAGTGCATTTGTTGTTCTGATTATTATGTGTCGGGAGGAATTTNATTTTGTTGAAGATATTTGCTGGCCCTTTAGTTTGTGAGTCTTCCTTCTCATCTACTCCTATTATCCTTAAGTTTGGTCTTCTCATTGCGTCCTGGATTTCCTGGATATTTTGCGTTAGGATCTTTTTGCATTTAGCATTCTCTTTGATTGTTGTGTCTATGCTCCCTATCGAATCTTCTGTGCCTGAGATTCTTTCTTCTATCTCTTGTATTCTGTTGTTGATGCTCATATCTATGGTTCCTGATTTTTTTTCCTATGGTTTCTATCTCCAGGGTTATCTCCTTTTGGTTTTTCTTAATTGTTCAACTTCCATTTTTAGGTCCTGGATGGCTTTGTTGAATTCGATCACCTGTTTGGTATTATTTTCCTGTATCTCTCTAAGTTGTTTATCTGTGATTTCCTGCATTTCCTTCTTATAGTCCTCCATCATCATCATGACAAGTGACTTTATATCCATGTCCTGCTTTTCTGTTGTGCTGTTGTATCTAGGACTTGATGTGGTGGGTGAGTTTGGATCTGGTGATGCCAAGTACCCTTGGATTCTGTTGCTTCTGTTCTTATGCTTGCCTCCTGCCATCTCTGCCCGAGGAGACCTGGCGTTGGTGCAGACCAGAAAGGACCCACTGTTCTGCCCTGGGCCTTTATCAATCTCCTGGCTGGTGTCTCAGGTTTCACGAGATTGGGGTGGAACAGAGGCTGTGTTCCCCTGCTCACTTGTGGTCCCGAGATAGCTTGGGGAGTCCCGAAAGAGCCTAGGAGAGTGCACAGCACCTGCAGCCTGAGCCCTGAGCTCCCGATGTGATCTTAAACTTCTGGGGTGTGGGGAGCACAGGACAGGCCCTAGCTGCATCTGCTGGGCTCAGTGGAAAGATGGCGGGGTGGGGGATGCTCTGTCTGGGAGAGGCCCAGCCTCCAGTGGGGCAGAGTTCTCGGTTCCTGCCCCTGCAGGCAACCGTTGCCCCACTGCTCTCAAAACCACCGCTGCACTCCACTCACGTGTAACCCCTATGTGATCTTAAAGTCCTGGGGTGAGGGGAGCACAGGACAAGCCCTAGCTGTGTCTGCTGGGCTCAGAGGAAAGATGGCGGGGTGGGGAGGTGCTCTGTCTGGGAGAGGCCCAGTCTCCATGGGGCAGAGTTCTCGGTTCCTGCCCCTGCGGGCAACCACTGCCCCACTGCTCCCAAAACCACCACTGCACTCCACTTACGCATAACCCAGATGTGATCTTAAAATCCTGAGGTGTGGGGAGCACAGGACAGGCCCTAGCTGCGTCCACTGGGCTCAGAGGATTGATGGCGGGGTCACCTACTTCTTGATAGCAATTTTTGATACTTTTCATCATTATGACAGAATACATGAAAGATACAACTAAAACATAAGATTTTATTTTGCCTTACAGTCTAAAGGGTTAGAGTTCATCATAACAGGGAAGGAATAGTTGCGGATTAGCACAAGGTTGTGGTAACCAAGGTATGAACTGTGTAGATACTTACATCAGCAGTCAGGAATCGGAGATAAACAGACTGAGGCTGATCCATACATAGTACATAAGGTCTGCCTCCAGTAATTTCTTTCCTCCAAGAACATCTATCTCCTAAAATGTCTCACAGCCTTCCAGAACAGTAACACCAGCAGGTGCCAAGTGTGCAAACACACAAGCCTATAGGAGACATTTCATATATAAACTATAATACTCTGACACATGGAAACCCATAATGCCTTCACTAACTCAATTTGAGGTTTACATCACAACCATCATACTAAAGTGGCCTTGGTTTAGGCAAACCTCTCAAATGAAAGGCCACAGAGATGTTGATCTTCAAGTTCCTTCAACATTACACTTGCTTTAGTGGCTATAGAACTTTACTCTACTCTTGAGTCAAACTTGGAAGCTAAAGTAGTCTATTCCATCCTGCTCTATCTGTGGCAATCCTGGGTTAGGTTTTCCATTTGTATTGAAGATAGCTGCTGTGTTTATGAGCTGGGAATCATGTCATGGGTTTCACCCAGAATTATTTGATAGCCTGTTATAAGATGATCCCAGTCAGCACCAAGCTTAAAAAAAGAAACACATGACTTCTTTAAAAATAGATACTAATACCCAATTACAAGAAACAAAAATAGTCAGGGAGCCATGATAATACCCAGTAAATAAAAATAATATCATACAGTTGGCTCAAAAGAGAGAAGTATGTACTGCTTGATAACACAGTAAAAAATAGATGTTTTAATATATGTTCAGCAAACTTGAATACAGTGTTCATGTATAAATTATAAAATGTAAAAAAGTAAGTACAGATAAAAATTTAGAAATTTATGAACTTAAAATTCACATAAATTTAGAAATATCAAAATAATAAAGAAGTGAAATATAGTAGAGAGAAAGATCATCAGAACTGGATAACCCAAAAACAGAATTTGTAAAGCTGATGGTTAAACACTCATAGGAAAAAGGAACAAAATGAAAGTAGCTAACAGATATTTATGAGTTTCAAATGACGAGATGAATGACTAACTTTCAAGATGGAGGAAGACAAGTAGCTGAAATTTTATTTAAAGAAATTACAAGAACTTAATAAGTGTTCTTATTTCTTATGGATTAAGCTGAAATATCTGGGGACAGGAACAGTAAATTTTCCAATCAAGATGATTTCGAGTAAAGTTACCTCAAGGCTTAGGGAGATGTGAGAATAGCATATCCTGAGAGCAGCAATAGAAAAGAAGGAGATAATTCATAGGTGCCCCAATGTTCCTACCAAAAGACATTTGAATAGAAATCTCATATACTAGAAAGAATGGGATTTTAAATTCAAAACGAAGGAGAAAAAAGAGCCACCCCACCAACTGAAAATATTTTGTTCTCTAAAGCATTCCTTCAGAAATAAGTTAGAGATCAGTTTTCTGACAGAAATGCTTTTCATAAATTTTATTTTTAAACTTAAATCAGATAACTGACATTTAAAAAGTAAAAACCACCCATACGGTGAAGTACATTATATGCTGTTCTGATACAAATACATATAGTGTAATGATCGTTCAGGTCAATCTTGCTTGTTTCCTTAAGGAATTATTTCTATATGGCAAAAACATTCAAACCATTTCATTTCACTCCTCTCCCTTGATATCATCACTTTCTAGCTCTCTTCCTTGAAGTCACCCTCTCCCATGGTCATATAATCCACAGATGAGAGAAAAACATGTGACATTTTTCTTTCTGTATCTGGTTCCCTCACTCACAATGATTATTTCCATTTCAATCCATTTAACTGTGAATTTCATAAATTGCTTTATTTTATTTTACTTATTCACTTTACATCCAGCTCACTGCCCCTTTCCTGGTCACCCCCTCCAAAGGCATCCCCCACTGCCCCCTCCCCTTCCTCTTTGAATGGCTGGGTCTCTGCCCCAGGTATCCCCTACCCTGGCACTTCAAGTATCTGCTTGAAGTGCTTCCTCTCCCACTGAGGTCAGACATGGCAGCCCAGCTAGAAGAACATATTCCAAGTACAAGGATAGCACCTGTTCCAGTTTTTCAGGACCCACATGAAGACCAAGCTGCACATCCACTGCATATGTGTGAAGAGATCTAGGTCATACCCATGTATATTCTTTGGTTGGTGATTCAAGCTCAGAGAGCCCCAAGGGTCCAGATTAGTTGACTCTGCTAGTCTTCCTGTGGAATTTCTATCCTCTTCAGGGCCCGCAATTCTTCCTCCTCTTTTTCCATAAAAGTTCCCAAGCTCTTTCTGACAGCTTAATAATATTCTATTGTGGAAATGTATCACTGTTTTATCATCCATTCATGGTTAATGGATATATAGGCTATTTCCATTTGCCAAGTGTGAGTAAAGCATCATGAACACTGATAAGCAAGTAATAAGGCATAGAGTCCTTTGGGTATATATGGTTGGATCAGATGGTATGTATTCTATACTTCTATATTGCCTGACAAGTGTGCAATTCAACAAGCAGTGGATAGATGTTTTTATTTCTCTACACCCAATAAAGCATTTGCTTTTTATTTTTTCAAATCTTAGTCACTCTAGGATAAAATGAAATCTTTCTTTCTTAAAAACAAAGTTAAAAACAAATTATCATTATTTCTCTTTTATTTCTCTCATACATCATATCACATCACAACCACAGGAAGTTCCCCTCCCTCTATTACTCCCAATCCTTACTCTAAATTCCCAACTCTCACAGATCCACTCTTCTCCATTTCCCTTCAAATAAATGAGCAGACTTCCCAGGGATATCCAACAAACATGACCTAAAAAGTTATAATAAGGCTAGTCACAGACTCTCATATCAAGGCTGGATGGGGCAATGAGCCTTGCTCCTGTTATTTGCTGAATGACACCTCTTTGATGACAGTTGGGCTAAGGTCACATCTATGAGTATAGCAGAATATCATTAAGAACTATTTTATAAACTTTTTTGCCAGTCATATTTGGTTCTATCCCAGGTCTCTGGGTGCCCTGACTCTGGTACTTGGCCACCCTGTCAGTGTGAGGTCTGAGCTCCCTCTCATGGGATAGGTCTCAAGTTCGGCCCATCATTAGTTGGCCACTCACTAGAGTTCTACACTACCATCACCCAGCACATCTTGCAGGCAGGGCAGATTGCATGTGGAAGGCTTTGTGGCTGCATTGAAGGCCCAATCCCATTGCTGGGAGCCTTGCCTGATTAAAGAAGATGCCAGTTCTAACTCAGGATCCCCCATTACTAGGAAATATCACTAGGATCATTCTCATAGATTCCAGGGGCTTTCCATTGCACTAGGTTTCTACATCAGCCCACAAAAGTCCACAAATTCCACTTATCTCTCCCACCCCCATGGCTGATCCTTCCTATTCCCACCCCCAGTCCTCCTACAAAATCTATTTCCCCTTCCCAGGGATATCCATGTGCCCCTCCCCTTGAGGCCTCCTTATTGCTTAGCCTCTCTGGGTGTTTGGTTTGAAGCATGATTATCCTTTACTTACAGCTAATGTCCACTTGTAAGAGAGTGCATACCATAGTTGTCATTGGTCTGGGTTATGTCACTTAGGGTGACTTTTCAGGTTCCATCCATTTGCCTACAAATTTTATGATGCCATTGTTTTTAACAGCTGAGTAATGCTCCATTATGCAAATGAACTACATTTTCTATATCCATTCTTCAGTTGAGGGACATCCTGATTGCTTCTTGTTTCTGGCTATTATGAATAAAACTACAATGAACATGGTTAAGCAAGTGTCCTTGTGTTAGGATGGAGCATCTTCTGGGTACATGCTCAAGAATGCTATAGCTGGGTCTTGAGGTATATTGATTCTCAATTTTCTGAGAAGTTGCCATATGGATTTCAAAGTAGTTTTAATTTTTATTTCCCTGGATGGTTAAGGATATTAAACATTAGAAACTTTTTTCTATGTCATTTGTGTTTTATCTTTTGGCAGTTCTCTGTTTAGTTTAATGTCTCATTTTTTGTTTTTGGTTTTTTTTTCGATTTTGAGCTCTTTGTATATTCTAGTTACTAAATCCTTGTCAGATGTATACCTGGTAAAGATTTTTTGCAGTTCTGTTTGTTTCCTTTTCAGTTAAATGATAGTGTGCTTTTCTGTACATCATTTTTTAATTTCATGAGATCTGATTAGTCCTACTGCCTCACTAATTAAGCATGGGGAGTGATAACTAACATGAAAGATCTTATGGAGAAATCACCTAGAAACCTATTACTGTAAAACTTCTTAAAACCTATACATATCCATTTTATATGCATTTATAAAAAGAATTTAAATGAAGTTACAGTGCCTATACCAGACACACAGACTAGTAAATAAAAGGCCCAATGTAAGAACTGGGTTATCTTTTTTTGTAGTTGTTAATTGCATAGACTACCCAGACATTTCAAGTTATTGTTACTGCTCTTGATGATCCTCAGGATTTGATGGTAAGACACTGTCCCTTAAACCACCACACACTTGAATCACAACAGAGAAATGAAGCTGGTCCTCAGGCAGGATAAATTTCTAGTGCTAAAGGTGGTGTTAATGCATGCTGGTCCTCTGGCAGAGTAGGTTTCATAGTTCTAAGGGTGGTGTTAATGCTATTGGAAGAGAATAGTAATAATTATCAATTTACTCAGCTCTGAACCCACAAGAAATAAAAACGATGATCAGCAAGATATGCCCACTGGTATAGGAGTGGAGTGGATGTTATGATAATACCTATTCAGTTTTAATTAGATTTAAGGTCTGCTCCTACAATGGAACACACATATGGCACCATTACTGGGGCCAAAAGCCTGCCATAGAAAAGTCATAAGCCCTACTACTATCATTCTGATAAATAGACATAATAAAGTTATTTTTAATCACTTAATTCTATATCTATAAATTAGTGTACTTCTCAGCATTTATTAGAGAAGTTTCTTCTTGCAGTAGATGGCAGTTAACATGAAAACCCACAAATGGTCACTCTGCAGAGAATAGAAGCCATCAAAATGTTCTAACCTAACAGGATACCAACACTACAGTATGACCTCAAAGGTACAGGGGTCACTGTGGAAAGAGGACAGAAAAATTGTAAGAGCAAAAGGTGATGGATAACTACAACAAAACATTGTCTTCAAGATACAACAGGAAAGTTGCACATATGGACTTACAGTGGCAATAACAACATTCTGAAGAGCTATGGAACATCAAGCCAGACAAAATTCCAGCTCAGTTTGAAGAGATAGGCACAATGTGCCATACTTAGCTGAGAAAACATTGGCCATTGGCCCCTGCTGGGAGAGGGAGAGTAAGCTTTTTTTTTCTTTAGGGTATAATCCATGGTAGGTTGAATGTATTCCAGGGGATATCCTTCCACCCAGAATATTTGGGTATAGTGTATTTTAAATGGATATAATGGATTTTTTATTAGTTATTGTATTTATTTACATTTGAAATGTTATCCCCCTTCCCAATTTTCCCTCCACAAATACCCTATCCCATCCCTCCTCCCCACTGCTTCTATGAGGGTGCTCTCCCACCCACCCACCCTATGAATTTAAAATAAAAAATGAACCATAAAATTGGGAGATGGAGCTTGATCTGGAATGAGTTGAAGAAGGAATTCAATGTGATCAAAACACAATGTATAGAATCTTAGAGAATTAATAAAATATATCATGCTTTCCTATGATTGATATAAACATACTGTTTTGATTTCCATTCTATTAAATTATGATAGTGCTATTTTCTTCATTCATAGAAGTCCAGATACTTCCATGCCTTGCTTTAAGAAGTCATCATTTTAAATTTGGTACTAACTTCTCATTGCATGATTAATTATGTTAATAAAAGAATGATTTATAACAAAAGGGCAAGTGATTAAATCAATTATAACAAAGTTTCAAGGAATGAGATATAGATTTCTGAAGAATGCCTATTTAATACAAGTTTTAGTTAAAATATTATTTTACAGTATTTTCTTCTAAGTTTTTGAAGTATACAGTTCATTACCTTTGCCTATAATTATCCTGCTTTGTGTAGCACACCAGAGCTTCTTGGTTCTATATAACTGCAAATTAATATTTCCTGATCAACCTTACCCAACTCATTTTCTTCCTCTTCACTTTCTTTTTTTTCTTCACTTTCTTCTATGAATTCAAGTACACATGAAAGTACAACTAATTTTGACTTTCTGTGCTTGCTTTGTTTTATTTAACATGATGATTATGATTCTCATTTCCTTTCATGCTAGTACATGAAATAGGGTCCATTGTTTTCTATGGCTGATTAATATTCCATATAAATGTCTTTTTTTCATGTTTTTTTTTCAGGTGAGAGTGAGTTTCTTTCCATTTTATTCTATTCCATTTTATTGACTTCACTTCACATTTACCTAATAGCTGAATTATATGGCAGTTCTATATTTAATTTTTTAGGAAAATCCATACAGAATAACTATACAATTTTGTATTTCTACCAACAATATGCAAGGTTTTAAAAGTTCCCTTTATTCAAATCTTCTCCAGCATTTCATTTAAAAATATTTTTCCTAGTATCTGTTATTACTGAAATAGAAAAATATTTCCTTCTGGTTCTGATTTGCATTTCTGTGTTGTTAAGCTCATAATAAAATAACATACTTTAGTATTATCCTTGAAAAGCTAGTGTGTCTAAAATTTCTTGAATTTTTGTTTAGGACAGACCTTTATATGGACTGAGTAGATTATATTTGTGTGTGTGTGTGTGTGTGTGTGTGTGTGTGTATGTGTGTGTGTGTGTTGTGAATTTGAGAGAGAGAGAGAGAGAGAGAAGAGAGAAACAGAGAGAGAGAAAGCAAGGGCAGTGCATTAAAAGGAAAGGAAGAGAAAAGGGAAGGGGAAATGGTATACTTATATAATAATATAAAATTATTTTTAAAATTAAGCCAATAATCTTTTACACATTTAGCCAATATATATTACCTTGCTAAGGTTTTTCAACTATAAAAATGAGTCCATAAATAGATATGTGATCAGAAATTAAATACACTTATACAAACAGTAAAAGGTTCTTCCCCCTTTTTAAAGAGTTGCATAGAACAAATATTATACCAGAGGGAAAAATTCAGATTAATGGTTAGAATGGCAGTTTTGTTTACAAAAAAGTTCAACTTTAAAACAAAAACAAAAATGTGTCATATCACTTGTGTGAGACAATATTGATAAGTTGTTTAGTGACAGAAAAAAAAATGTCCCATATCTCGTAAGCTCCACTCTGCAGCACATCTTAGACAGTTTTAGACATTAAGAGGTTGCTGTTTATTACAGGTGTGTCTATTCATCTGAGACTTTGTGATATGTGTATTTCCTCACCACATTTCTCTCTCAAGGCTAGATGCTATTCCTGATTAAGAAAAAAGAACAATGGCTGCTTTATTTTCTCCTTGGAATACATTGTTGATACTATTAACTTGTTTATTGTTCAGGTTTCAATATCATTCTATAGTGGTGGCACAGGCCTTTAATCCCAGCACTTGGGAGGCAGAGGCAGGTAGATTTCTGAGTTAGAGGCCAGCCTGTCTACAGAGTGAGTTCCTGGACAGCCAGGGCTACAGAAAGAAACCCTGTCTTGAAAAACCAAATAAAATGAAATAAAACAAAACAAAAAATAAAATAAAATAAAATAATCGCTAATTTGTACAACAGACCATGTTGACATTTATAAAATTATGTGTGGTCACATATATTTTACACACTTGTTTTTTTTTTCTCTTTTGGAACTATATTAAGACAAAACAAATCTTCTCGTTCACTGAATCATTTATTTAGTATGTAATATCTTTGAATAAATGAATAGATGAAGAGAATAGACGAAGATTTGAAAATATGTAATTAAAAGGCACATGCCAATATTTAGAGTATTAAAATGATGCTGAAACATTAAATTTCCCTGAGATTTGTCATTTTTAATATTGAAATGCTTTGCCTTTTGGATCTTGGCAGATAGTTAAGGTTTAAAATCTCAAAATTCCTTCCAATGCATTAAAATTAGTATGAAGGTCTTTTATTCATTTTTCACATTTCATTTTGTATGTTATGGTGTAATACAACTGAAAAATAAATTATATGAGACATAACATTTTCTAATCTGTATTAGTTGGAAAAATGTAAAAGAAAAGTGAATGAACTCTCTCACAGTATAATTATTAATCAGCAACAGACACCTCAAGGTGGAATACGTTATTGAATTTATGTCCACATGGTTGAAATAATTAAAGGGCATTCCCAAATTACCTTTTGCGTTTTAAAGAAATAACTCAATCTACAGAGAAAACAAGTGTGGCACAGTTTAAAATGTACAAAGTACAAACTTGCATTTAAGATTCTTTGAAATGGAACCTATTGCTCATAGGAAATGAGTATACAGAAGATAGAGAATCTTATATGCTATCAAAATGTCAATCTTAAAAATATGAAAAATATAATTTGTAACTGTATTTCTGAGGATTTTGATGACATCATATATGTAGATTATTGACATATAAACATAATTAAAACAGTTATATGATATCCTCCTGTAGAATATTTCTTTAAAATACATACCGTTTCCAGAAAAAAAATCTATGGAAGAAATACGTTCTATTATTTTTATAATTGTTTATTCATGTATATTTATAATATGTTGTATTTGTACAACATAGTTTGGTCACATTCATCTTTGCACAATTATTCCCAGAGCTGTCCACTTCCTTCTCAATTAACTTTGTGTCTTTGTCCTTTTTTTGCCCACCAAGGCCAGTTTGTTCTGCCCAAATGTTATGTGTGTGGCCTTCCATTGGAGTGTGAACAATGTATCCAGGACTATATCCTGAAAAGAAACAAGCCCTTCTTTCTCTAGCACCCAAGAATTGCCAAGAGCTCCTAGGCTAGGGATATAACATTGTGTCTGAGTTTCCTCTCAGTACTGGGATTTGGTATGGCTTTGGATTTTCCTGTGCTGTCAACATTTATTAGAGATTTCAAAACAACAATGTATTATATATATTTGATTGTAGAGATAAGAGAAATAAACTGTGAAACTATAAAAGTTACTACAATAACACAAACTATCAGAGAACAAGAATACTTAATAATTTCAATATTATAATTTGTTATATATTTTTAATGTACTTTTAATTTCATTTGCTTACAGAAAATACTAGTTTGTGTACTGCACCTTTGAATGCTTGCTTTACTTGCTGGTTCCTTAGTGTATAAATGAAGGGGTTTAACATGGGGACAACAGAGGTATTGAGAATTGCTACCCCTTTGGTCAATGAGGCCTTTTCTTTTGCAGAGGGATTAGCATACATGAATATGCAGCTTCCATAAGAGAGAGAGATGACAATCATGTGAGAGGAACAGGTGGAGAAAGCCTTTTTCCTCTGGCTGGTAGATGGAATTCTTAAAATAGTTCTTATAATGTACATGTAAGATAAAATCACCAATGCCAAAGTGAACAGAAGAGCAACCAGAGCAACATAGAAGCCAATCACTTCTAGAAACAATGTGTCTGAGCAAGACAGTTGCAAGAGGGGGAAAAAGTCACATGCAAAATGATCAATGACATTAGAAGCACAGTAATCCTGCTGGAGCAAAAGCATAAGAGGTGGGAAAACAGTCAGAAAACCAGCCAGCCAGACACACAACACAAACACGGTGCAGAGTTTCCTGTTCATGATGGTTGTGTAGTGAAGGGGCTTGCAGATGGCAACATAGCGGTCATAGGACATGGCAGTTAGAATGTAAAATTCACACACACCCATGAAGATAAAGAAAAAGAGTTGGGCAGCACAGTTGTTATAGGAAATTGTCTTATTCCGGGTGACAATAGACCCCAGAAATCTAGGGATACATACACTTGTAAATGAGACTTCCAAGAAAGCAAAATTCCGGAGGAAGAAATACATTGGTGTTTGTAGATGGGAGTCTATGAAGGTCAAAACGATGATAGTCAGGTTTCCAATGACACTTAACATATATGTGATTAATAAAAAGAGGAAAATGACAATCTGAAGGTCAGGGTCATCAGAAAGGCCTAAGAGGATGAATTCTGTAAATTCTGTGTGATTCATATCCTCTCTCTTCTCCCCCTCCTGATGCTACTTCCTCTTCTATGTCCTGTTTTAAAGGTATTTAGGGTAAAAAAAAAATCTGTCAAAGGAATTGAAAAATATGGCTTAGATTAATGTCATTCTAACAAATACAGTTCTAAAATATTTTCTATATTTCATGACAATTAGATATGAATTATTATTTTCATATAGTTTTAGTGTGTATTTATGAGTGCAGCTTGTTTAATGGCCTCAAGTATAACAGGAGGTATTGGGAAATTTTTGTATTATAAGTCATATCATTAAAAGATAGAATATAAAGTCAGCAATTTTTACTTCATGTCTAATTAGGACAAAGTAATGTTAACATTTGTTTAAGCAATATGAAAAATGAATTTTCCTTTTTTAAGTTAATGTATACATTAGAGTAGACTTCCTCCTAAAAACAGAAATGTTTCCTTAGTTCTGTTGAAAGGTAATGACAGCTCCTTATTCTTTTATATATAAGAATTCAGTCAACAATTCTTCTTAGCAAATAAAGTATTGAAAAGTTTGATCTACATTTAAGTAATTAAATTTATTTTAATAGCAATATTGTGGAAAACTGTTAAGAACAAGAGAAAATAATATATATTATATGATTAAGATAGAATTTTTAATATTATCTTATTCAAAAATGGGGAATATATACCTTAGATATTGACTTATTTTATATTTCAATCAACATATGTTACACTTGATTCTATCTACAAAGTTAGAAATGCATGTACTGCACAAGAAAAATTTCCATTTAAGATTAAAGAGATATACTATTTGCTTTCATTTTTCCCTAAAACAACATTGGAAATAGTTGTTACTTGCCTTAGGTCTTAGTAGCTCTGTCTCTTGAATTTTCCTACAGTATGTTTTCCATTTGATCATACGTTTGCTTATTTTCAAAGCTTCATGGATAGATGATCTATTTCTAAGCTTTCTTGATCCACATAAGACCACTCATTGTATAGGTCCATTCATCCACAGGGATAACCAGAAAAAGTACATAGAAAACTGTTCCCATTCATTTTCACCTGTTTAGTTAATTCTCGGCTATTCAAACACAGCACTAGAAGATATGATATTCTTTAGGATTTCGTCTTTTAAATACTAAAAATTGTTGCATCTTTATTTTATAAGGGTAGATTTTTGCTCTGAGGTACAGAGTGTAAGTTATGACTGCTCTGCTGAACATTTGCAACACTCATAATAATCAGACTTTATTTTTTTTTTCTTTTTCTTGATGACTGAACAGAAATACTTGAAACAAAAGTAGATCAATAACAACCCTCACATATATGGAAATCTACTCCAGCCTTCTATAATCTTAAGTAACATTACTACTTGTACTTATGTAAGAAATGCTCTATGTGCATCTGTTTTTACTTCAAAAGCCTTGGACCCTTGTAGACAAAATAAAGCCCAGGCTGTAGTTCTGCTGTCTTGTAGACCATGGGGGATTTCTAGAACCCATTCTTCAATATTTCAGTAACCTCTAACCCTGCTCACCAGTGGGTCTCTCATGAGAGTGTGTTAATCATCATATCCCAGGGAGCACACAGTGTTGTCATCTACTAAATACCTACTGCCATTAATTACAATTGCTTCACATTTGATTCTCATCTATTAACTCATAAGCGATAAAAATAACTATGAAGCATTCTTTCTTGAAAACCTGGAAACCTTAAACAATTGATATTTAATTCTATTTTTCAAATGTAATTTTTCTATACATTTGGTAGCTCTTAGTTTTGTTAGGTGCAAGGGTATCATAAAATAAAAGGCTAAAATGCTGTATTAAATATTAACAATTTTAAAATATTAATAATTAAAACACATTGTACTCACGATGAAACAAAAACATATTTTACAACATAATCTAATTCTCATTATATTTAATTTCAACATTCATATTTATTATACATATTAGCCTTTATAATGTTTCAAACAACCTATTAAAATTTAATAGGAAACATTGAGGAACACTAAGATTTTATTTATGTGAAATTCTGGTTAATTAACTACATTAATTATTCTTTTCCATAAATTTTTCCCAGATATTTGACAATAAGATATGTGTAACCAGATAATAAAGATATATTGTATTTATTATTTAATAACTATCATGAATACTGTATAATTCAATAAAATTAATATTAATAAAATAAAAATAAGTGTTATGCACTGTGAAAGCAACTAACCATTTAATGTAAAAGTGAGATGATATATATGATAAAATTTTTACTTTATATTGTCCAGCTTATTGAAATATGAGTGACAACATCTATATACATTTAAGGTATATAACATGATATTTTGATATGGATATATATGTGCATGCAATGATAACAGTTACTCATACAGATGTATATTATGGGTGAGAGGCAAACTTGAGAATTCCTTTAATGTGATACAATATGAGGTAATGAAGCATCTTGGCAAGGGTAGCTCTAAATCACAAGGATTGAGATATCTTTATTAACTTAATTCTTTTGAAGTAGTAAAAATGTTTTGTTTTGTTTTGTTTTGTTTTGTTTTGTTTAACCACAGGAAGACCGTTTATATTAGTGCCTCAAATGGTGTCCATGTCCTTTTCTGTAGATTAGATTTAGATTTAGAGGCTCATTTCAGGTTTTGTTTGCTTTACTTTTCAACAAGAGTTCAGAATATAAATCTCTCTCTCTTTTTTTTGTTTTTGTTTTTGTTTTTTCGAGACAGGGTTTCTCTGTATAGCCCTGGCTGTCCTGGAACTCACTTCGTAGACCAGGCTGGCCTCGAACTCAGAAATCCGCCTGCCTCTGCCTCCCAAGTGCAGGGATTAAAGGCGTGCGCCACCACGCCCGGCTCACTTTTTCACTTCATTTGTGTTTATCAAAATGCAAATTCACTGTATTCATTTATGTGATGATCCATATGCACATAACGAAAATGGCGGGCATAGTTGAGTACATTTTGATCCCTGCCTTTTTGCCTTCACGTATTGCTGTCAATTTCATCTAACCTATTTTTGCTTCTGCTGCTGCAGGTGATGTGCCCAGCGTATAGCTCTGAATTCTGAACAGCTACCAGTTTCAATATTCCATGTGAAGACAGCCATTGTTGGGGCATGGAAACTATATTGTGTAAGCCAATCTAATGAATCTTACTTTTTTTTATCAGATATTTTCTTTATTTACATTTCAAATGTTATCCCCTTTCATATTTTCCCCTCCAAAAATCTCCTAGCCCCTCCCCCTGCTCCCCCACACACTCACTCCTGGCCCAGGCATTCCCCTATACTGGGGCATAGAACCTTCACAGGACCAAGGGCCTCTCCTCCCATTGATGAACTTCTAGGCCATCCTCTGCTACATATGCAGCTAGAGCCATGAGTCTCTCCATGTGTTTTCTTTGATTGGTGGTTTAGTCCAAGGGAACTCTGGGGTAGGTTTCAAGAGAGAAAATGAGCTAGAAGAAATGTTTCTGAAAATGTAAACTATGCTTGTTTTATAGACACCCCTTGCTTCCATTTAAAGGACTTAGTTCATATTGTTGTTCCTCCTAGGGGATTGCAAACCCCTTCAGCTACTTGGGTACTTTCTCTAGCTCCTTCATTAGGGGACCCTGTGCTCCATCTAATGGACTGTGAGCATCCACTTCTGTATTAGTCAGGCACTGGCAGAGTCTCTCAGAAGACAGCTTTATCAGACTCCTGTCATCAAGCTCTTATTGGCATCTGCAATAGTGTCTGGGTAAACATGCAAGAACCCATTTCTAAAAATTTTATCTTTCTACACTTATATTTGTAATATAAATTTTATCATTATGTTGATAATTTAACATAGATTATTGTGATGGTTTGAATATGCTAGGAGGTGGCTTTGTTGAAATAGGTGTGGCCCAGGGAAGGGGGATGTGATGCCCCAGGGAAGGGGGATTCTAGTGGGGTAAAGTGAGAGTGAGTGGGTGGGTGGGGAAGCATCCTCTCAGAAGCAAAGGGGAAGGGGGAGAGGGTGAAGAACTCACGAAGGAGGGACCAGAAAAGGGGGCATATTTGGAATATAAATAAATAAAATAATTAATAAAATAAAACAAAAGATCAAATGAACAAAATAGGAGTGGTATCCTATGCTTATATTTTGAAAACTCTGTGGTTTTCATTCATATATTGATATAAGGTAAGCTTGATAGTTATGCATAATTGGTTTTTAGGAAAATTGAACATCAATACTATGTAAAGTGCTTATGATTCCTGGAGTCTTAAACTACTCCAAACAATGTCTTTGTACAGGGTATCCTGAGGCACTGACGTCATGACTTAAGCTTTGCTTCCTTAGCACAGATCCGTATTTTTTTTTTTAGAACATGGTTCAATCATTCGTTTTCAGTGACTTCATTCAAATCATTTCTAGCTTAACCTCCAAATAATCTGTCTAATACTGAATACTTGAAAAATGAAAATAACAGTGATTTTATACTTTTAAATGAAATATTTGTTGCATTCTAGAAACATTCTCATGCCCTGCTTTTCCAAAATCAAAAAGTATTAACAATAATCCTTCAAGTAAACTTGGTTAAGATATGGAAATTCTATCTAATGGCCAAAGATAAGGCTTGAAGGATCATAGGATGTTTCTACTAAAGACAGAGATGGAAATTTTTAAGTGGTTGCATTTTATTTCCTATGTGTGTGCTCTGTTTTCATTAATTATTTTTTGATGCATATGATTGAAGCATTCCTTATTACCTCAGTAACTTTGTAAGAATAGTATTTTCAACTTTTTCTATATTTGCTTGTCTTTCATTCAATTAAACCTCATTAAAATTAATTGGGAAAAATTTATAAGCTTATTTCAACAAATGTATTTCATTCATGCCATATTTTTCTTCATATTATATACATTTGAAGCAGTGTTCAAAGCTTAAGGTAAAACATATGTAACATCAATGGTTATTTATCTCAGAGTGTGGGAAATAGCTCTACTCATAGTTACATTAAAACATGCCTATCAGTATTCAGTTATCACAGGATCTGGGTCATGACACAAGAATTCTTTTGGGTCAATTTCTATTGAACCAAGTAAAACAAGACTCTTCATTAGAGGTCACTGAGTGTTTAGAAGACTTCCTTTATTAGATTTTTTGTTTACTATTTCCACAATTATTTTACATAACTTTTCTTAGAAAAATATTAGTCTTATATTATTGATTTTAGTAATGAGGGTATTTAATTATGAGTATTAATACCAGTGTGAATAGAAATAAATCAAAGAAAGAGATCATTACATCCCATTTAATAACAAATTAATTAATAGTAGTGGTCATTACTGAAATGGTTAATGGCAAATATTTATTAAAAACCTCATACTTTAATTTCATTAACTAGCTTCTATAATTAACCAGAGATGAAAGAAGAAATAA
>LR751089.1:185000-202801 GCA_902729485.2 Mus minutoides | reverse complement strand
TATATGCTTTTCCATCAGAGAGCTAGAAAAAAGCACAAACAGCCATTGAAGAGACTTGTGATACTGGACAAATGGCTTAATGCCCTTAAGGGTCAGTTACTCTGCTTAAAATAGTGGCGTAATTACAAGAGATATTTTAAAATTATTTCATTAAATAAATAATTGTTCTCCATTAATGTGTGGCTTCCAGGCTCCAAGAATAAGTAATGGTACTAATTATTTCCTTTTTACTTCAGTTGGAATTCTCAACTTTGTGAGGGTTATTCATAGCACTTGGGTTTTTTTTAAGCATTATTTTTTCTAGTTAGTATAAATGTTTAAAAAATAAACTTTTTACTCTAGTTTTTAAGTCAAAGTTCCCTTAACTTATTTGTAAAGAAAACGGTCAACCAGGAAATGGCAGGGAGGGGTTGATTCCACACAGAACTATACAATTAGAGTTCAATAGTGATTGCACTGATATGGGAGGGGTACCAAAGGAGAGGATGGGAGTTCTTAAAAAGATACAGCCACTCCTATCCCCCACAAACTAGGTACCTGAGAGTATTTTGGTTTGTTTTAATTAAAGAGGAATAAAGGACCAAAAGTAGTTGATGGAGGGAGGTGGTTAGTCCAGGGAGTAGAAGAGACATTTGTCAATTGGGATGAAATGATTATCCTCCATCTGCTTGTATCCCCTCAGCTTCCCTAACAAGAAAAGGGCAATCTGCAAAATACATGAACAATTATGAGACTCCTATGTGCTTCAGGCAAGGTACTGGAAAAAACGAAAAGGTTTGCCCTCTGAGAAGATGAGTTGTCTAGTTTCTCTGAAAGGGTGCACTAATGCTTGACCTCTGCCTAGCTTCTTTGTAATTCATGCTTGATTCCTGTCAGTCTCTTCTTGATGCTGTCTTTGGAGCTGGTATATGTCATTTTGCTCTTAAGGATTGTATACCCTGGTCCAGCAGCATCTTCAGGAATCAGGTTTAGCGTCATCCACAGTTTGTCCCTGAGAACTTGGTGAGGTCGCCTTGCCCTCCTCCCTGATACTCAGGCAGAAATGCACTACCTCTGGTACTTTATCACCTCCTCTGCGCTGACAACTTGAGTACCATCGCCTCGATGGCACCATCAGAGACAACCACACCTGAGGCTTCCAGAAGCAAAAGAGAGAAAAGGAGAGCCACAGAACTGAGCCATCTTAGCTGCTGCTGGGATCCAGCCAAACTAAAACTTTTCATCTCATTTGCACTTAGAAAAATATGATTATTAACAAATGAAGCATTATTATTCAGAGAAATGTCATGATATACATTAATTCACATAGCTAGAATTTGTCATATACCTAGCCATTATCAAATATAATCTCTGATAACCTTTAAAAACAGTCCTACATAACCTGCAATTCAATAAAACACAGACACAAAATAAAAAGTCCTGATTTTTCATTTAAAAAGAAACATATTGATATAATAAAACAAAGCATATATTCTATAAGCTTCTAATTATATCAAGCTTAAAAATAAAGTCTGATGTATTTAGTTTGATTAAATGTTGAGCTATTAGCTAATGAGTACATGTTAAAGTTCAAATCTTCCACTCTCTTCTGTATGTTTGATATTTCTCCAATTTTCACAGTTTTACTAATATTCAGAATGACTGGAATAATGAATATTAGCTAATACCAGTTATCTAAGAGAAACCAACAATTCTAAAAAAGCATCTATTATCACTTTCTCTGAACTACTTTTCTATTATTGTAAATGTTTCTGTATTGGTTTCCTTATTTTATTGAGTTGGACATATTTGACTAAAGAAAAATTAGCAAAAAGAGAAAAACAAAGAAAAATATCAAAAAGGTCTTTTAAAATTGTTTGACATGTTTCTACATATATTTTATTTACTCTTTCTGCAGCCTGCTCAAGGAACTAATTTAAACCACCAAAATTGCTATAAAGGGGATATAAACAAAATACAAAGAATATAAAACATAATATATATTTGTATCAAATTAGAGCTAAAAACTTCAGAGAGAGTGGCCAATGAGATTAAGAAGTAAATAATAAGCTTATAACTCCAAGTATGAGTGTATTTACCAAATTTCTGAAAGACAGAGATAGCAAAAATCCATAATCTGAATTAATACCCAAGGTTCCGCTGTAGTTTTGACTTGGGAAGCTGCTATAATGTACTAAAATTCATCATCTCCATTCCTTTTACATTTCCTTCCTTTAAGAAGATTTGTTTCTACCACTTATGTTTCATGTTTTCCTACTCAACCTCTTACTCCACAGCCATGACAGTTTGTGAGTCATTTGTTTTGATTGGTTGCTATTTATGTGACTAGTGAAATATGAGAGATTAGTATCTACAATTAAGAGAAAAATAATTATATAGGCACACTCAAAGAATGTAGATGCTGAAAAAAAATAGTGCAAAGCCTTACTAAAAGCTATGAAACATAAAAATAGAGAAAATACTAAATTTTGTTTCATTTTAAAATTGCACTATCATAATGGGTATTATTGCTCTGAAAATTATGTTTTCCCATGGAGCCATGAAGATTAAATAAGATACAAAATAAAATATACTCACGCAAAAGATGATATAGAATGAGTGCTTTATAAATCTACTTGTACTGTGGAGGAAATTCTCCTCAGATTTCCTGGTCTAGTCAGAATAATTATGACTAACCCTTTTTTATATTCTAAAACCAAATACAGCTCAACAAAACAACATAAAATATTGGCTACAATATATAATTTTAGAATAACTACAAAATAGGGAATATCATGAACTTCTGGGTAGAAAAATATATAATATAAGTGTAAATTTAGAGAGATTTTTAAAAATTTTTATCTCATGAAATACTACTACAGTTTTATATTAGTATCAGAGAAAAATTCAGTGTGAGATTATCAAGACAGTGTCTAAGCTTATGCAGCAAGAGTATAAAATTGTTTATTAAGAATAAACACATTGATATGTGTTCTCCGGCAAATGGTTTTCTAATCAGAATTGTAAAATATTCTAGAGTCTGAATCTCTGGCTTGTGAATCCCACTTGAATTCTTCAGAGAAGAGTTCAAGAAAAATAGATGTTTCAGACCATTTTGGGCTAGGCACTAGACTGTTATCTTAAAAATGAACCTAACAAACAAGCAAAAGGAATGAGCAAATACAACTGTAAATCATTGCTTGTATTTAGCATACACGAGTCTAAAAGCAACCATGCTGTAGCATCTTTCAGATTAATAGTAAGACAAGAGCAAAGTGCTCAGCAGCATAAACAGCTGAGAGATAGGGACAGGATGGAAGAGGACAATAAGCTTCATTTTGTCTTTGTGTCATTACAATATTTGTTCCTCTTAGCATCTATCCTCATTTGCTTCTATAAAGTACTACTTTATTAATCAAATCCTTGAAGGCTTGTTTTACTTGTTCATTTCTCAATGAGTAAATAAAAGGGTTCAGCATGGGAGCAATTGAAGTATTGAGAACAGCCACCCCTTTGGTCAGTGATGCTCTTTCATTTGCAGAAGGTTTGACATACATGAAAATGCAGCTGCCATAAGAGATGGAGATGACAATCATGTGAGAGGAACAGGTGGAGAAAGCCTTTTTCCTCTGACTGGCAGATGGAAACCTCAGAATGGTGCTGATGATGCAGATGTATGACAAGATCACTAGAGCCAGTGTGAAGAGCAGAGTAACAAATGCAAAGTAAAATCCAATCATCTCTAAACTCCTTGTATCCGAGCAAGAGAGCTGTAGAATGGGGAAGTAGTCACAGGAGAAGTGATCAATGACATTAGAAGCACAGAAGTCCAACTTGAGGACCAACATTAGTGGTGGGAAGATGGTCAGGAATCCTGCCAGCCATGAGGTGAGGACAAGAAGGGTGCAGACTTTCTGATTCATGATGAGGGTGTAGTGCAGTGGTTTGCAGATGGCTACATAGCGATCATAAGACATAGCAGTTAGAAGAAAAAACTCAGACACACCCATGGAGATGAAGAAATATAACTGAGCCAAACAGTTGTTATAGGAAATTGTCTTGACTTTAGTAATTATTGACTCCAAAAATCTAGGTATTGAAACACTGGTGAATATAATTTCTAAGAAGGAGAAATTCTGGAGGAAGAAATACATAGGAGTCTTTAACTGAGAGTCTAGCAATGTGAGGATGATGATGGTTAGGTTTCCAGTGACACTTAATATGTAAGCAATGAATAAAAGGATAAAAATCACAACCTGAACTTCTGGATCATCTGATATGCCCAGGAGCACAAACTCAGTAATCACAGAATGGTTTTTCATACTGATTTACTGTTAGCAGAACCTATTGATAAAAAGGAAATAAAGGATAAATCTAATATAGAAGAATTGAAAGGTTAAATATTAGTATTACTACATGCAATGAGCAGATAGGAATCTTCCTATGAGATTTTTACCAAGTCTTTTCCTTCCTACTAAAAACATACAATATACAATGGTTGAAATATACTGAAAACGTAAAAATCAGTAGTAATAAAAAATACTTCTACTTTTTCCAAAATAAGCCTTTAGATGTCAAAAAATGTACATTTCTTCACAAGTATAGAATATATGCTTGGTATGTCTGATGACACCATCAAACATGTAATCTTAAACTAGTCTTTAATTAAACACTAGTTGAAATATAGTTGCAACATTCTTCAGAACAAATGTTTGTCATCCAGCTCACCTTTGTCTCTACTACACAGACTGTGTCACATTAAAAAAGCACAGGCTGGCTTGCTTCTGAGGTTTCTGACAGTTTCATAAATAAAGCTTATTTCTCTTTAATATGTTTTATTGTTTCACAGAAACAGAAACAGACCTAAGACCCAAATTCCAAAACTTGTTATGGTAATGCTAACATTTCTGCGAGCAAATTTAGCAGAGAAACTGCTTGAAGAGCTAGAAGGAGAAACATTTCAAACATTCTGGTTAAGTTAACGTCAATGCTACACAACAATAACAGAAAGTGACCTTTCCTGGCTGGTGCAGAAATCCTGAGAGACTGGGCTGGTGAAAGGAACAATGCAAAGAGAAGCAGGCTCATAAGACACTGTGATGTCACAATATAAGGAGACAATGGAAAAACTGTACCAATCAGCTGATAATATCTGACCTGGTTTCCCTTTGGCCAACTTTAATTTTCCTAATAAGCAGATAGAATCAGTATATACAATGAAGGCAATGTATTCTCAATTCCTCTGGGATTTGCTGAATCCAATTCTACAACGATTCTTCTTTGAATATAGGACACCTAGTTTATTCATTAGTAAATCTCTCCAGGCCAAGAATGAGTAATAAAAATTATAATAATATCTTTAAAAATTAGAATTGTACTTTTGCTATATTTGATTTTGAATTTTATAATTAATATGTGAGAATCTTGTATCATGATAGTATATAGAAACATATCTATGTATTTCCTACCAGGCGCTGATTACCCTCAAAACTTCAAATTTACAAGCATAAAAACAGAATATTCTATCAAATATTTTATGTATTAAGGTATTTTTTTTACTTAATCCATGTTACAAATTTCCCAAAGACAGTTATATAATCATGTCACATTAAAAATTCTGTAACTCTGACTGGTATAAAGTGGAATCAGGGCTGATTTGATTTGCATTTCCCTGATGACTAAGGATGTTGAACACTTCTTTAGGTGCTTCTCAGCCATACAGTATTCCTTGGGTGAGAATTCTTGGTTTAGCTCTGTACCTCATTTTTAATAGGGTTATTTATTTCTCTGAAGTCTAACTTCTTGAGTTCTTTGTATATACTGGATATTAGCCTCCATCGGATGTAGGGTTAGTAAAGATCTTTTCCCAATCTTTGGTTGCTGTTTTGTTCTATTAACAGTGCCCTTTGCCTTACAGAAGCTTTGCAATTTTATGAGGTCCCATTTGTCAATTCTTGATCTTAGAACATAATCCATTAGTTTTCTGTTCAAGAAATTATCCCCTGTGCCATGTGCTTGAGGTTCTTCCCCAATTTCTCTTCTATTAGTTTCAGCATCTCTGGTTTTATGTGGAGGCCCTTGATCCTTGATTTGAGCTTTGTACAAGGAGATAAGAATGGATCTATTTGCATTCTTCTACACGCTGACCAACAGATGAACCAGCACCATTTGTTGAAAATGCTGTCTTTTTTCCACTGGATGGTTTTAGCTTCTTTGTCAAAGGTCAAGTGACCATAGGTGTGTGGGTTCATTTCTGTGTCTTCAATTCTGTTCCATTGATCTACCTGTCTGTTGCTGTACCAATACTATGCAGTTTTTATCACTATTGCTCTGTAATACATCTTGAGGTCAGGGATGGTGATTCTACCAGAAGTTCCTTTATTGTTAAGAATAGTTTTCACTATCCTGGGTTTTTGTTGTTCCAGTTTGCCATGGACTAGACTCAGTTGGTCATTCCTCAACCCTTGGGGAACCAGGATCTTAGTGTTCAGGTGGGCAAGGAGTTGGCGGAGTGACAGACGCTGACACAGAGAGAGTGCTGTATCTGAATGTAATTTCTCAAAGTGAGCATCAGACTTATATATTACAGAAGAAAGCAAAGAAATTAAGTGACACATCAGCCAAGGTAAATAGAAGTTTTCTGACGCAAAACAAAAAGTGCATACAAAAAGACTGCCAGGAACCAGTCAATGTTTCCAATTGAGATAAGATCAGCCCTATCTAAAGTCAGCAATTGACAGGAGCTAGGTGAAGTTTCACACCCTAGTCACAATTTATGTTATTTCTCTGAGCCTTGTTAAAGCTTGCACCACAGGAGTTCTGCTCTTGCTGACCTTTACATGAATAATGCAATATTGTAGTTCCTCCTAAAACCACATCCCTCCTTCCTAGGCCACTGCATATGGAATTCTTGCATATGGGAGTAACTTGGCTGCTCTTTTAAGTGTCTGTAGGGAATCTCCATTTGTTAGAAAAACTCACCAACTTTCTTCTAAATGTAATGTTGTCTGCCATACCTGACTGTAATGAGGATTCTAAGTTTACTATTTTGAACTAGCCCTGAAATTACTAGCTCCTATCTGGCAAACTGTGAGATGCCTGATTACTAACTGTCAACACTGGGGCATTTCATCTGAATGAGTAACATTCTTATGAAATTTCAAGCCCAGGGCCAGCTCCAAGAAAGCCTAGCACATTGGTGAAGGCCAGGAAGCAAAAGTTCAACATGATCTAGGTATTTGACAACTTATTTCTCAGAGGCACCTATAATAAAACAATTTTGAAAGACAGCACACTGATCCACTCACCAACTAACACAAAGACAGGTTTGGAGCATCCCTGCTACAAGATGCCAAGGTTCCAGGAGAGTAAGTTTCTGTGAAATTCCTTGCCTCGGGACTGTGTCTAAGCTTTTGGGCCTGTCATGCAGTCTTCACTGGAGTGGGTGTGGCACCAGATGAATTTGCAAGTTGCTCTTTATTACCTCATACCAACCAGAATGGCTAAGACCAAAAACTCAGGTGACATCAGATGCTGGCAAGGATGTGGAGAAAGAGGAACACTCCTCCATTTTTGGTGAGATTGCAAGCAGGTACAACACTTTGGAAATCAGTCTGGCAGTTCCTCAGAAAATCAGACATTGTACTACCTGAGAACTCAGATTACTACTCCTGGGCATATACCAAAAAAAAAAAAAAAAAAGCTCAAAGCTCAAACATATTATAAGGACACATTTTCCACTATGTTCTTAGCAGCCTTATTTATAATAGTCAGAAGCCAGAAAGAACCCAGATATCCTTCAACAGAGGAATTGATACAGAAAATGTGGTACATTTACACAATGGAGTACTTACTACTCAGCTATAAAAAAACGACTTCATAAAATTCTTAGGCAAATGGATGGAACTAGAAAATATCCTGAGTGAGGTAACCCAGTCATAAAAGAACACACATGGTATACACTCACTGATAAGTGGATATTAGCCCAAAAGCCCAGAATACCCAATTTACAGACAACATGAAACTCAAGAAGAAGGAAGACCAAAGTGTGGAAACTTGGGTCCTTCATAGAAGGGGGAACAAAATACCCATGACTGAAGATGCAGAGGCAAAATGTGGAGCAAAGACTGAAGGAAAGGTCATCCAGTGACTGCCCCACCTGGGGAATCCATCCTATATACAGTTACCAAACTCAGACACTATTGAGGATGCCAAGAGGTACTTGCTGACAGGAGCCTGATATAGCTGTCTCCTGAGAGGCTCTGCCAGTGCCTGACAAATACAGAGGTGAAAGCTCACAGACAACCATTGGGCTGAGCACTGGGTCCCGAGTAGAGGAGTTTGAGAAAGGACTGAAGGAGTTGAAGGGGTTTGCAACCCCATAGGAGGAACAACAATATGAACTAACCAGAAACCACCACCACCCCCACCACCACCACCCCCGAGGTCTCAGGGATTCTACCACCAATCAAAGAGTACACATGGAGCCGACCCATGGCTCCAGCCTCATATGTAAAAGAGGATAGCCTTGTGGGACATCAATGAGAAGATGCTCTTGATCCTGTGAAGGCTCGATGCCTCCAGTGTAGGGGAATGCCAAGCCAAGGGAAGCAAGAGTAGGTGGGTGGGGAAACACCCTCATAAAAGCAGGGGGTAAAGGAGGGGATAGGTGGCTTTCGGGGGGGGGGGGGACCAGGAAAGGGGGTAAATAACATTTAAAATGCAAATGAAAAACATATCTAATAAAGATTTCAGAAAAAAAATCTATAACTTTCTTGCTCTGCTTTTTTTAGTATGCAGCTTGCACTAAATGTTCTTGTCACTTTGTCTAGAAAAATTCACCTTTGTGTAACTATTAAGTGGAACACTTAAGGATATTTATATGCAATTCATTAATTTAATTTTTGATTGAGAACTGGGAATTTGGCCATTGCTAATCACCTCACTGGTTACAATGCTATAATACTTCTGTATTTTTGCACACATGTGATAACTATTGGCACAAATTTTTGGTAGATATTTCACTCTCTCCCACAGATTATAAATTCTTTGCTTTACATCCTCATCAACATTATAAATACTTAAACATCTTATAAGTAAATGAACAAAACTAACACTCTAATTCATTTCATTTGAAAAATAGACTCATTATATAAGAGCATACTTCTTGTGTTTTGTATATAGAAATCCAATTTTTGATAGAAGTATCCACACTATGGCCTTCCTTCTTCTTGAGCTTAATGTGGACTGTGAATTGTATCTTGTGTATTCTGAGCTTTGGGGCTAATATTTACTTATCAATGAATGCATATCATGCGTGTTCTTTTGTGATTGGGTTACCTCACTCAGGATGATATACTCCAGATCCATCCATTTGCCTAAGAATTTCATAAATTCATTGTTTTTTAATTGCTGAGTAGTACTCCATTGTGTAAATGTAACACATCTTCTGTATCCATTCCTCTGCTGAGGAACATCTCGGTTCTTTCCAGCTTCTGGCTATTATAAATAAGGCTGCTATGAACATAGTGGAACATGTGTCCTTATTACATGTTGGAGTGCCTTCTGGGTATATGCACAGGAGTGGTATTGCTGGGTCCTCAGGTAGTACTGTGTCCAATTTTCTGAGGAACCTCCAAACTGATTTCCAAAGTGGTTGTACCAGCTTGTGGATACTTCCATCCATCTTAGAAGGGGGAAACAAAACAGCAATGGCAGGAATTAAAGACATAAAGTGTGGAGTAGAGACTGAAAAAATGACCATCTAGAGACTGACTCACCTGGGGATCCATCCAATTTACAATCACCAAACCCAGACACTGTTGTGGATGCCAACAAGTGCTTGTTGACATGAGCCTGATGTAGCTCTCTCCTGAAAGGCTCTGTCAGTGCCTCACAAATACAGAGGTGAATGCTCACAGCCATCCATTGGACTGAGCATAGGATCCCCAATGAAGGAGCTAGAGAAAGGACTCAAGGAGCTGAAGGGGTTTGCAGCCCCATAGGAGGAACTAGCCAGTACCCCCAGAGCTCCCAGGGAATAAACCACCAACCAAAGAGCACACATGGTGGGACTCATGGCTCCAGCTGCATATGCAGCAGATGATGACCTAGTCAGACATCAATGGTAGGAGAGGCCCTTTGTCCTATGAAGGCTCTATGCCCCAGTGTGGGCGAATGCCAGGGCCAGGAAGTGGGAGTTGGTGGGTTTGTGAGCAAGGAGATAGGGGAGGAGATCAGGGGAGGGTGTTTTTCGGAGGGGAAACCAGGAAAGGGGATAACATTTGAAATGTAAATAAAGAAAATGTCCAATAAAAAATCTAATTTTGCCCAAAATTTATTTGACATTCCTTAAAAATATTAGAGAGTTATAATATGAGATTTTGAAAATGCTAAAGAAAACAATGTGCAAAGTGTTTATCACAAAGCAATTCCTCTGTAGTAAATCCTGGCATATGAATTATAGAACTCCAAAACTTTATGTGAGTGAATAACATGAGTAACTGAAGAAAAAGAAAAAAAAGTAAGATCACTGAAGGGAGTAATAGATGTGTATACATGGTGTGAAGAGAAAATAGGCAAAGCATGGATCTAATTAGGGAAGGAAGAGGGAGATACTATAGGAGGAGGGTAGAATAACAGTAAGGTTGGAAAACATAAGGACACATACTATTAACTATCTACCTAATATCTCCAATACATGTAAGTCTATGTATACATACACATATGCCAAGGACCAGCCTTGGCGTGGAGAGGGGTTCTCTCTCTCTCTTTCTCTCTCTCTCTCTCTCTCTCTCCCTCTCTCTCTCTCTCTCTCTCTCTCTCTCTCTCTCTCGTGTGTGTATGTGTGTGTATGTGTGTGTATGTATATGTGTGTGTGTGTGTGCATGTGTGTGTGTATGTGTTCTGCTCTGCTCTAGAGAGCTTTAAGATGAAATGAAATGTTATCATCTGTTTTTTATTATTACATACACATATATGTAAACACAAATATATAAACATTAATGTGTTTGTTTTTGTTATTCATGTATTTGAAAAATGATATTACTTAATCGTATACCACAAACCTAGAAGAAAGAAACAAGACAGAGTCAGGAAAAGTCAAGAACAGAATTGTCTACAGACTGTTTGTATGAATTAGTAGCTCATATCTTATAGCAAATTGCTCTTGGTTACAGGGCTAATAACAAAATAAATAGTTCCTGCTTTGCCTTTGTTCTTTATTCTCAATAATTTTCAATATACATAAAAACAGCTATCTGACCCAAATTTATGAAATTCTTAGACAAATAGATGGATCTGGAGGATATCATTCTAAGTGAGGTAACCCAATCACAAAAGAACACACATGATATGTACTCACTGATAAGTGGATATTAGCCCAGAAGCTTGGAATACCCAAGATACAATTTCCAAAACACATGAAACTCAAGAAGAAGGAAGACCAATGTGAATACTTCAATCCTGCTTAGAAGGGAGAGCAAAATACCCATGGAAGAAGTTATAGAGACTAATTTTGGAGCAGAGACTGAAGGAATAACCATCCAGAGACTGCCCCACCTGAGGATCCATCTCATAAACAACCACCAAACCCAGACACTATTGTAGATGCCAACAAAAGCTTGTTGACAGGAACCTGATATAGGGGTCTCCTGAGAGGCTCTACCAGTGCCTCACAAATACAGAAGTGGACACTCACAGTCATCCATTGAATGGAGCACAGGGTCCCCAATGAAGGAGCTAGAGAAAGTACCCAAGGAGCTGAAGGGGTTTGCAGCCACATAGGAAGAACAACAATGTGAACTAGCCAGTACCCCCAGAGCTCCCTGTCACTAAACCACCAGTCAAAGAAAACACATGGTGGGATTCATGGTTCTAGATGCATATGTAGCAGATGATGGCCTCGTTGTTCATCAATTGGAAGAGAGACCCTTGGTCCTGTGAAGGTTCTATGTCTCAGTATAGAGGAAAGCCAGGGCCAGGAAGTGGGAGGGAGTGGGTTGGGAGCAGAGGGAGGGGTGGGAATAGGGGATTTTAGGAGGGGAAACTAGAAAGAGGATAACACTTGAAATGTAAATAAAGAAAATATCTAATTAAAAAAAGAGAAAAATAAGTAAATTAAATCTTTAAAAACAAAAATAAAAAACAGCTTTCTGATGTTCCATTTAACTTGATTTAGAACTATAAAATAAGGGCATTGTGACATTGCTCACAGCTCATGAAATCATGAAACTTGGAGGAGAACCAACTACTGATAAATTAGACCAGCATAATTGATATACATTATATAATTATACATGCTAAAACTTCTCTTTTTATCCACAGATGAGTGTAGCTCTCATTCCTTATCAAAGAAGCTTCTCTTACAGAAATAGAGACCATTGAAGAAAATTGCAACCACAAAGGTCAAAAGATTGTGGGAAGCCTGCCACAATGGCTACATCTATACATCTATAACATAACACCTACACCAAAGCTCAGGAAGCATCATAGAAAATGTGGCAGAAAAAATTGTAAGGGCAAGAAGACATCAAGACTTCTAGAAATGGCTGCATAAACAAAACCTAGAGAATGTCACTATCTATAGACATGCTAAAATGAGAGGGGCAGACAAAGTACCACAGGAATTAATTTGTTTCATTGTTGAGAAATTGTTGAGAGAGGGTAAATTATCATTTTTAGAGATGAGCCCCCCCAATTGACAATCCAATGAAATAGTTAGATCTGAAATGTTATGTACACAAAGAACAAAGATGAACTCAGTGGTTGTACTCATATATTGATACATCTCTCTATATATAACAATAACAGTCAAAGAAAGGGAGCTCATCCGTTTGAGAGGGGGACATAGAAAGTATTTAAGGAGGAATTGTAGGAGGTGTTGAAGGGAAGGAAGGGAGCAAGTGATACTTTATTTAAAAAAGTAGAACAGCAGAACCAGGTCGTTTTTTAAGAACAAGTACAAACATCCAAATGGAATCAGGAAGGCAAAGGATCTGGATACTAAGGATCAAATCTTTCATTCAGATGGCATGGTGTCATGTAGTCAAAGTGCCAGTAAACTCCTTGTAGCAAAAATAAAAATAATTGCATTATTTACTTTGTGCCTATGTGTGTATTGTGTGTAGTCACCTATGTGCTATAAAGTGGGTGGAGATAAGAGGACAGGTTTTAGAAGTCAGTTCTTCTTTCACCATCTGGGTGTGGGGAACAAACTGACTGCCAGTCTAGGTGGCAGGAACCTTATTTGTTGAGCCATCTTGAGCTACCACAATATCAATTTTAATGATGAGTACATTTATTATGTTTAAAGAAAATGTAATCATTGTCAATATTATAATATTATAGGCCATTGTTTTACATACTATACAGATTACATTTGTCCCCAAACAAATTACTTAGACTTAAATTACCTCATATTTTCCTTTATATGCCAATGGAACAATATATGCTTTAAGATGATAGAACTCACAGTTCTGTCAATTGTAGTTTCTAATATAAAATTTGTCATTCATTTTTGAGGTAGGAATTTAGGGGGGAAATCAACGGTTTCCTTCTACAATTTGAATCCCTTCAAATTCTACCATTTTTCTTTTAAAAATTATTTTATTTATTTACATTTTAGTTGTTGCCCACTCTCTGTCCCTCCTCCCACAGTTTTTTTTTTTTTTTTTTTTTTTTTTTTTTTTTTTTTTTTTTTTTTTTTTTTTTTTTTTTTTTTTTTTTTTTTTTTTTTTTTGGCATGAAACTGTTGTCTTTATTCAATGAGGCTGAGAACAAGGAAGGACAAAAGGCACACAGTTGGGGGATCCTCTATCAGGAGTACTATAAGTTAAGAAAGTTGTCCAAGGTGGAAAAATAGAAGGAAGATCGCAACTCCTCCTGCCCACAGGGGTGACTTCAGAACTGTCATCTCTATGGTGAGTGGCTCGGAGAGAGGATGATTAATGTCACAGATGAATCTCTTTCTAGGGGCTGATTATAAGGCTCTCCTGTACCCAGATGCTCTCGTGAACACCATACACATGCACACGCACACGTGCATGCAGCTTCTAGGAGTAGAACCTGCTGTTGCTCACTCTCTTCTCTCTCAGCCTCCGGTTGCACTTCTCCTGGTACAGCTGCAGCTGGTTCTCATTAACGTTGAACTCCTTTTTTTTTTTTTTTTTTTTTTTTTTTTTTTTTTATATTTTTTTTTTTTTTTTTTTTTTTTTTTTTTTTTTTTTTTTTTTTTTTTCAATTTTTTTATTAGATATTTTCTTGTTTTGTTTTTTTGTTTTGTTTTGTTTTTTGAGATGGGGTTTCTCTGTGTAGCCCTGGCTGTCCTGGAACTCACTTTGTAGACCAGGCTGGCCTTGAACTCAGAAATCTGCCTGCCTCTGCCTCCCAAGTGCTGGGATTAAAGGCCTGTGCCACCACGAACGGCATTAGGTATTTCCTTAATTTACATTTCTAATGCTATCCTGAAAGTCCCCTCCCACCTCCCTGTTCCTGTGCCCACCCACTCCCACTTCTTGGCCCTGGTGTTCCCCCCTGTATTGGGGCATATAAAGATTGCAATACCAAGGGGCCTCTCCTCCCAATGATGGCCTACTAGGCCATCTTCTGCTACATATGGAGCTAAAGACACGAGTTCTGGGGGTTCTGGTTAGTTCATATTGTTGTTCCTCTTCTAGGGTTGCAGACCCCTTCAGCTCCTGGGGTTCTATCTCTAGCTTCTCCAATGTGGGCCCCATGCTCCATCTTATAGATGACTGTGAGCATCCACTTCTGTACGAGACAGCTATATCAGGGTCCCTTCAGTAAACACTTGCTGTCCTATGCAATAGTGTCTGAGTTTAGTGACTGATTATGGGATGGATCCCCCAGTGGGTTAGTCTCTGTATGGTCCATCCTTTCATCTTAGCTCTAAACTTTATCTCTGTAACTCTTTTCATGGGTATTTTGTTTCCTATTCAAAGGAGGAATGAAGTATCCACGCGCTGGTCTTCCTTCTTGATTTTCTTGTGTTTTGCAAATTGTATCTAGGGTATTCTAAGTTTCTGGGCTAATATCCATTTATCAGTGAGTGCATATCCAATGACTTCTTTTGTGATTGGGTTACCTCACTAAGGATTATGTCCTCCAGATACATCCATTTGCCCAAGAATTTCATAAATTCATTTTTTAATAGCAGAAAAGTACTCCATTGTGTAAATGTACCACGTTTTCTGTATCCATTCCTCTGTTGAACCTCTGGGGGAATCACCATGCTTGACATTAAGCTGTACTACAGAGCAAATGTGATAAAAAAAAAAGAAAAAAAACTGCATGGTACTGGTACAGCAACAGACAGATAGATCAATGGAATAGAATTGAAGACCCAGAAATGAATCCACACACCTATGGTCACTTGATCTTTGACAAGGGAGCTAAAACCATCCAGGAAAAAGGACAGCATTTTCAACAAATGGTGCTGGCACAACTGGCTGTTATCATGTAGAAGAATGTGAATTGATCCATTCTTATCTCCTTGTACAAAGCTTAAGTCTAAGTGGATCAAAGACCTCCACATAAAACCAGAGACACTGAAATTTATAGAGAAGAAAGTGGGGAAAACCCTCGAAGATATGGGCACAGGGGAAAAATTCCTAAACAGAACAGCAATGGCCTGTGCTGTAAGATGAAGAATTGACAAATGGGACCTTATAAAATTGCAAAGCTTCTGTAAGGCAAAAGACACAGCCAGCAAGACAAAAAGGCCACCAACAGATTTGGAAAGGATTTTTACCAATCCTAAATCTGATAGGGGACTAATATCCAACATCTACAAAGAGCTAAAGAAGCTGGACTCCAGAAAAATGAATAACCCCATTAAAAAGTGGGGTACAAAGCTAAACAAAGAATTCTCAACTGAGGAATTCCGAATGGCTGAGAAACATCTGAAAAAATGTTCAAGATCCTTAATCATCAGGGAAATGCAAATAAAAACAACACTGAAATTCCACCTCACACCAGTCAGAATGGCTAATGTTGAACTCCTTAACCAAGGCATCACGGTTGGCTCCACGCAGGTTCTGGTGCGTGTAGTACAGGAAGAGCTGGTTGTTCAGCTCTTCCTGCTGCCCCCACAGTTGGAGACAGGAGGAATAGAGTTCCTCTTCACTCTCCAGGACTGGCCGCATCTCACAGAAAACCAGGAGGGACGCCAGCTCGATGTCTTCACCGTACCGTTCTTCAAAGGGACTGATCTAAACCCGGATTTGATACCTTTAATGGGGTACGTAGCATGAGCCAGGAAGTTGGGATCACTGAACATGTCTTCTTCGTAGACCACAAAGCGTAGAAAGGCGAGGTTTGGATCATAGATTTCAAATTTCACCTCCTGAGTTGGAGCCCAGACAGGGCTGAGGCCACGGTCATTCACAACTGTTGTCTTGAATTTGTTGCTGTCATACTCAGTCCCGCAGATCTCCACCTCCACAAAGGGACAGGCAATACTCCGCCCTAGTTTAGGAAGGTGGCGGGCACCAAGAACCTTGACAGTGAGTGTCATCAGAATCTTCCTCTGGGACTCTGGCGGCATCGGGTCATACTTCTCAGAGTGCATGCTCTTGGGATGCAGGACTTAGCCTGTCCGCCCATTGAGTGAAAACAGCGCATGGTTCATCTGCACAGTTCTTCATCTCATTTCTCCTCCCCCTTGCCTCTAAGAGGGTGCACCCACCCACCAGACCTCCTCCTTCCCTGGAGCCTCAAGATCTCTCAGGGATTAAGGGAATCTTCTCCCACTGAGGCCAGACCAGTTATACCTCTGCTACATATGTCAGTAGCCTCAGATCAACCTGTGTTGCTCCTGGTTGGTGGTTCAGTCTCTGGGAGCTTCCTGGGGTCTGGGTTAGTAGAAACCGCTAGTATTCCATTGCTCTCCCTTTCAGCTTATTTGGAGGAGAGGTCCTTGGTCCTATGAAGACTCAATAGATGCCCCAGAGTAGGGGAATCAAGGGCAGGAAGGTGGGAGTGGGTGGGTGGGTGGAGGAACACCCTCATAGAAGAAGGGGAAGGGAGGATATGATAGGGTGTTTCTGGGAGGGATGGAAACCAGGAAAAGGGATAACATTTGAAATGTAAATAAAGAAAATATCCAATAGAAAAAAGTAAGAAAAAAAATAATCCTTCCCCTAATTCAACCCTTTTCATCAAGATTTATCATATTCTATCTTTCATTGTGTGGCAATCATCATAATAGTAGTATTATTTGTATGAAGACATTGGGTCATGAAATTGGGGAACGTGTTATTGTCCACAGTTCTTATACATACCCATATACAAGCACACACAACCTGCTTAGTTATGTTTCTTAGTTATGTTCTTTTTTTTCTTTTTTTTAATTAGATATTTTCTTAATTTACATTTCAAATACTATCCCGAAAGTTCCCTCTACCCATCCTCCACCCTGCTCCCCTACCCACCCACTCCCACTTCTTGGCCCTGGCATTCCCCTGTATTGGGACATATTCCTAATGGTTTAAGTATAATTTTTCCAACTTTTATTAGATATTTTCTTCATTTACATTTCAAGTGTTATCCAGGAAGTTCCCTATACCCTCCGCTCCCCCAGCCCTGCTCCCCTACCCACCCACTCCCACATCTTGGCCCTGGCATTCCCCTGTACTGGGGCATATAAAGTCTGCATGACCAAGGGGCCTCTCTTCCCAATGATGGCCAACTAGGCCATCCTCTTCTATATATGCAGCTAGAGACATGAGCTCATGGGGTACTAGTTAGTTCATGTTATTCTTCCACCTATAGGGTTGAAGACCCCTTCAGCTCCTTGGGTACTT